>PVJO010019874.1:8646-33548 GCA_004026905.1 Hystrix cristata
CCTTCCTTCCTTCCCTCCCTCCCTCCCTCCTTTCTTTCTCAGCATCTCAATATGTAGTGCAGGCTGGCCTTGAATTCAGTATGTAGTCCAGGCTGACCTTGAACTCATTGAGATCCTCTTGCCTCAGCCTCCCTGAGTGCTGGGATTACAGGTGTGCGTGCCACATACCTGGCTGCTTTTCTTCTTTTAAATATTAACTTCTCTACTCTTGTCTCTAGGCTCCCTCACATTTCGATTTTCTTTTGCTGTCCTTGTAGTTTTTATCTTTATTGCTTCACTGCCACTTTAGGTGACATTTGTGAGAAGCAGAGATTGTACAGTGTACCAATTAAGTCAGAAGTCAGTAACTTTCTAAAATCTTACAAGCATGGTCCTTTTTTTTTTTTTTTTCCGAGTGGGTGTCTGGCTGAGTCACTAAGTTGCTCTCTCTGTGGCTGAACTTGTGATCCTCCTGCCTGTGCCTCCTGAGTAGCTAGAATTCCAGGCATGGCTTACTGCAGCTGGCTGAGAATCCACTTTCTTAATCTGTGTTTCACTTAAGAAAATCTCAAGAAAGACAAAGACTGAATTGCATACTTAGAAAAGTTATGAGTTGAAGTAGGCATGGTGACTCATACCTGTAATCCCAGCATCCTCGGAGGCTGAGACAAGAGGGTCAGAAATTCAACCTGGACACTTTAGCCATTTAGTGAGATTGTCTCAAAATAAAAACCTAAAATTGTGATGATCCTGACTGCAAGGAAAAAAAGGTTATTAGTTGAGTACAATTAGTGTTTTTGATGAGGGATTTGTTCTCTTCCAAAGGGCCACATAAATATTTTAGGCTTGTGGCCATAGTCTCATGTTTTTCTTTCTTAAAAATGTAAAAGTTGTTCTTAACTGAAGTCTTGGATTGGATTTGACTCAAAGACGGGTAGTTTGCTGACCTCTATTCCAGATGTATTTGCAGTGATCTTGCTAAGCAGCATGACTCAGCTGATACTTTGTATGTGTGTGAAATATAATATAAAAATACAGGAAACATATTGATACATATTTTTTGGCACTGGTGGTTGAATCCAGGGCCCTTCCCAGCCCTTTCATGACTCCTTTTTTTTTTAAACAATTTTTTTTTTTTTTTTTTTGGTGCTGGGAATCGAACTCAGGGCCTTGTGCTTGCAAGGCAAGCACTCTAATCACTGAGCTAAATCCCCAGCTCCCTCATGACTCCTTTTTGATGAAGAAATTCTTTTCGTAATGCCTTTCCTAATAGAATTGTAGATGCTAAAACTGATCAGATGCTTTGGATTTTTTGAATAAACAGAGGCCTAATATTTATTGCTTTAATTTTCAGATGGTGACCCTGATAACTATATTGCATACTATCGGAGAGCTACTGTCTTTTTAGCTATGGGCAAATCAAAAGCAGCACTTCCTGATTTAAGTAAAGTGATTGCATTGAAGATGGATTTCACTGCAGTAAGTTTATCTAAAAAGGGAACTAAAGGGACCTTGGAAGAGGTCATTTGTTTCTTAAGTGAGGATCGGTATGTTTCGCATAGCTGCAGGATGTCAAAGCTACTGTGATGCAGTGGACTGGGGAACAAGAGGAATTCAAAGTCCCCCAAATTGATGGGCACAAAGGTATGGAACTGTAGTCCCAGCCATCTGGGAGGCTGAAGTGAGAGAACTGTTTGAGTTCAGGAATGAGAGGCCACCTGAACAGTATAAGGAGATCAATAACATGTCAAAACCCAAACCAAACCAGACCAGACCAAACTGAACCAAATCCAGTGCAGCCCTTAGAATTAAAAGTCTTTGTGAAAGAGGATCAGAAGGCGTGTCTGGTGATTTTTGAGAAACCTGGCAGTGGTACTGGCTTTGTGGTTTAGAGAGAGAAATCTGTGCAAAGGATGGATGGCAGGGCGAGATACTAAGGAGACATAAATTAAGAGGCTAACAAGCTGGAAGAATAAAGAGGAAATAGCTCAGTTAAGCAGTGGTTTTAGATGAGGATACTGTGCTGAATTAGTGGGGTTCTCAGGGGAACCAGTGCTCAAGTTTCAGAGACGGGGAAACTTGTCCTCTAGTACAGTATCCTGAAGATTGGCAGGTTTCTGTGAGGGTGTGGCCGATGTGCAGGGACTCACTGGGTAGCACACAGGCGGGGCTCGCAGAGACAGCACACATAGAACCATTGACCAGTTTTTAAAAAATTAATTTGGTGACTAGCTAGGCGTAGTGGCATATGCCTGTAATCCCAGCACTCGGGGCTGAGGCAGGAAGATTGCTGCGAGTTCGAGGCCAGCCTGGGTTATATAGTGAGACTCTGTTTCAAAACAAAACAAATAAAAACCCAGAAAACAAAAATCAACAAAAAAAGGAAAAAACAAAACCAGATTAATTTGGTGACTATTTACTATTAATATACTGCCATATTCCAAAAAGGATTTGAGGTAACTGATTAGATAAGGAATGAATGTTTGAAGTATTACTATTATTTTAAGATGGATTCCCAATCTTAAATTTCCCAAATTTTTAATCAGTCTGTTAAGTAAGGAGCTCATTTTTCTAGTATTTTGATAAGCAGACCTATTTCTGGAGTTTAGATTGTTAAAAACCCAAATAATGCTACTTTTATTTTAGTGGCAAAAGTTACTAGATGGCAAAAAATATTTTTAAAAATTGAGATATAATTCACATACCATCAAATTCACTGCTTTAAAATATTCAGTGGTTCTTCATATATTTACAGTGTTGTGCAACCACTGGTATCTAGTTCTAGGATATTTTTATGACCAGCAAAATAAACCCTATGCCTGTTAGCAGTCACTCCCCATTTGGATTGTAGTCTCTGGCAGCGTTTATAGATTGGCCTATTTTGAATATTTCATAGAGATGAAACGCTTCAGTATGTGACCTTGTGTGTCTGACTTCTTTCACTGAGCATGTTTTCAAGGTTTTTGTATGCTGTAAAGTGTATATGAGCAGAAGTTATATCCATTCATTTCTTCCAGGAATTATTCTCAATGCCAAGTTCAAATGAGCATTGGGAAAGTAAACATTAATAGTTTCATTAGATTATAGAACATTTAGAAATATGTAGTATACTTAGCACAAGTCCCTCTTTTTTTTTCTAGGCAAGATTACAAAGAGGTCACTTACTACTCAAACAAGGAAAACTTGATGAAGCAGAAGATGATTTTAAAAAAGTGGTAAGTTAAATTCAGTTTGTACTTAGCTTTAAACTGCTATTTTGAGAGAAGATATTGGACCTATTTTTTCTTTGTATTAAATAGTAATTTTATAGTTGGAAAGGAAAATTGTCTGGTTTCTGTATATAAGAATCACAGTTTCTGAATTAATACTTGATGACTGACATCCAAGAGTCACATTAATTGTTGGAAGGTAAATTGTACACAATTGATATATCATCTTAATTGTGTTTATATAGTTCACCTATTCTGTTTTGTTCCATATTTGAATCTAGAAATGTCAGTTGAGCTATTCTTAAAGTCTTCTAAGTTGCTCGAGAGACTTCATTTGATTTGAGAGGAATTTTGAAACATTCTTAAAGGGAATTTTGTAGTCATCCAAAATTTGGATTTGTTGGGGGAATATTATAGATTATGTGCCATTAAAGGGAGTATGCACTGAAAAAGGATTCTGGGGGAGGTAGTTAACTATTTCTTCTTGCCCTCATTTGGCTTGAAACCTTCATTTTTGTTTAACATGGATTTGTTTCTTGAGTGGTATAGAAAGGACATATAACCCGTTGTTCCTTATTTGCATTTTTGTAGTTTATTGAACTGCTTGTTATTCTGATAATGATTACTATAAATAAAACTAAAACGTCTAATGTTGTCATAACTCTTGTCACAATACTAAGTCATCTGCAGATAATCCAAAAAAATTAAACTTTTAATTGTATTGAATCAGCAGCCGTTTTCTGGTCTCAATAACCTTTCTCCGGCCAGGCCCATGTTCAGAGCTGGTATATGAATGTGTCTGGAACAGATGGCTAGATGAATGATAGAGAATGAGAAAGTTTCTTTCTCTTGCAAATGCTTAAATCTGTTACTTAGGATTTTTTCTAATCACTGCTCTAGAGTAGCCATACAGAAATAGCACAGTAGTTAAGGGTAAAGTTCCAGCAGAAGTTAATCCTTGCTAGCATTGGTTGCAACCTTTTGGAAAAGTGAGAGTTTGGGACCTTGGATATGCCTCGTGTTAATGTTTTTTCTGGGATCAAAATTAAAATCAGAAATAAGAAGCAGGGTGAGTTTTTACACTTAAATTGTCCTATGCAGTTGTGCTCTTGCTAATGTGTTCTTAAAATTGTCTTTACTGTTGTGACAGGGATTCTTCTGCCAGCATGTGTGAGTGTACTGAAAAATCCTTTTTTTTAATATGTTTTAGAGACTTTGTCAGATATGTGGTTTGCAAATATTTTCCTGCAGCCTGTAGTTTATCTTTTCATCCTCACAGGAGTCTTTAATTTTGATGAAGCTTATTTATTTTATTCTGTTTATTTTCACTTCTATGGGCTCTGCTTTTGAATCGTTTCTCAGAACTAATTCACCAAGTTCTGAATTCTCAGGCTTCCCTCCTTCTGTTTTACACTCTTGTTTTTCATTAAAATAGAAGATGTATTTTGAGTTAAATTTCTATAATGGATAAGGTTAATGTTGAGTTCGTTCTGCTGTTTAATATCCCATTGCATTAGCACCGTATTTTGAAAGGCTTTACGGAATTGCTTTCGTGCCTTTTTCAAAAAACAGTCGGCTGTACTTGTGTGGGTTTACTTCTGGGCTCTGCTGTCCCGTTGGCATTCCTGTGCTCTCTTGATTACTATGGCTGTATGGTATTAGAAGAAAAAATTTGACAATTTAAATTTAGCAGAGTTTATTTTAGCAGAGACGGGCTCATGAATTGGACAGTAGTCAGAACCAGAAAAGGTTCAGGGAGCTGGACCCTGAAGTGTGAGCACTCAGTATTTATAGACAGAAAATGGGAGTGAGGCCAGAGGCAGCTTGACTGGTTACGGCTCTGCCTTCGCCTTACGTAGACACAGTCTGATCAGTTGATAGCCTGTGATTGACTGAAGTCAGCTGCTTATGATTGGCTGAGACTGTGCTCTTTCTTATACTACTGTTAGGTTTTCAATTTGTTTATATTCAAAATTGAGTTATAGTTTCTTGAGTAAGAAGTCAATGTGCGGAGACAGTCTCAGGCCAGTGGCTTTATGCTTATTTAGTAATAGTAAGCTTCACTATGGGGTAAAGTGTTTCTGCCCACTTTAATTCTTGTGTCAGGATTGTGTTAGAAATCTTAGGCCCTGTGCCTTTTGATATAAATCTTAGCACAAAGTAGTCTATGTTTGTAAAAAGCCTTGCAGATATTTTGAGGGAATCACAGTACACTTATAGATTAATCTGAGGAGATTTAACATCTTTTTATGTTGAGTTTTCCGATTTATGAACTCATGTTTCTCCATTTATGTAGGTGGTTTTTTATTTCTTTCATAAGCAGTTTGTAGTTTACAGCATACAGGTCCCCTATTTTGTTTTTTGAGACAGGGTCTTGCTATGAAGTTGAGGCTGGCCTTGGACATAGTGTGTAGCCCAGGCTGACCTCGAACTCTCAGTAACCCTTCTGCCTCAGCCTCTCAAGCACTGGAATTACAGGTGTGTGCCACCACACTCAGGGGTCCCATATATTTCTTATATTTAAAAAATATATCCTAAAACTGGTGCTATTTTTATTTCATGGGATAATTTTTGTGATTATTTCATCAGGAAAGTACTTGATTTATACTTAATTCTGTAAGAGACATCTTAAGGAGTATAAAGATGGGACACCAAATTAAATCTTAACATTGAAAAACCATTTAAAATTCTTTTTTGTAACAACTTGGTGTGTGTATAATTAGATTAGATTTGATTTATGGAAAAATGTAAGCAGATAAATGTAATAAACTCATATATTTCAGAAGTATTTTATGGTGTCTTACTTGAAGTAAATTTAGGTTACTTGGAATGTTTATTTTGCCCAAACTCATTGTTGTGGGACTGAAAATTCAGGTTAATAATTGTCCATGTGTATCCTTTGTCTAATCAGTAACTAGTGTTTTCTAGGAAGGGGGAGACAGTGACGTGAAATAGAGTATCAAAGAAAAACAAACTTACTTTATATAAAATTTTAAGCATTTGGTTGTTTTTGTTTCTTTGGTTTTTTTTGAGCCAGAGTCTCACATGTGTAGTTCAGGCTGGCCCCAAACTCACTATGTAATCTTGCTTGGCCTCAAACTCCTCTCTCAGCTTCCCAAGTGCTGGGATTATAGGTGTGTGCCACCATGCCCGGCTCATGCACAGCAAATTTTAAGGATTTGGAATTTATAGTCTACAGGACAAATATAAAATACTGTTACAGTAAGTCCCTAACTTGTAAATGAGTTCCTTTCCGGGACTGAGAAATGTAAGTCGGATCTGTTTGTAAGTCCAACAAAGTGAGTCTTCTACACTTTTGACACAGATACACAGTGTAAAGAATAAAGAAGCCAAACACACTGCTCTTCCTTGTTTCCGGACATCCTAGGTTCTGATTGAGCACGGTAAGCACACGGTAGCACACTCTGATAATGTCTGGCTGGCATGTGAGCCACTTCTGCAATTTGTTTGCATCTAGGAATGTTTATATTGGGAGATCTGTTCATATTTGAAATTTTGCAATTTGAATGTTTGTAAGCCAGGAACTTACTGTATCAGGAATACAACGTAAGAGATACAAATCCTAAAGCAGTACGTAGTGTGTTCAGTTTTTCTAGATGAAGAGATAAACATTAAAACCATTGACAGGGACTGTCATTAAATTTAGCAAAAGCCAGTAAATATCATAGCACCTTATATTGATGGGTCTTAAAGGAAATGTTTCTTTTCAAATAATATTGAAATTGATAATTAAAAACAGCTTTTGTAGAACAGTCTGGCAGTAAGTTCTGTGAAAGAAAAAACATTTTACCTGGGGGTATTTATTGGAGTTCTGTTGCTTTTGTAAACCTTTAGAGGATATTGTGTCAATTATTTATATATGATGTTGATTTGTAGACCTAGACTTACAAAAAAATGCAGTAAATTTTTTAAAATGTTGATTGTAACTACATAATATTTTTGTCTGTTTGACAAGATATTTCCCTTTTTGTAAAGTTTTGTACAGTCTATTTGGAAGAAAAAAAGAAAAGCTTTGAAAAAGAACTAGGGACATTGGATTTTTAGATTAGTTTTTGCAATATTCAGGATGTGCCTGGAATGTTGCTAAGTGGTTTGCTTATTAGATTATTTCACTTAATCATTGTTCCCTCTCTGGGGATTGGTGTATTGGTAGTCATAAAGTACAGGAGAGGCAGTTGAAGCTTAGAGTGGTTTAATAATCTGTTATATTAGTTACCTTTCTCTCAATGGGACAAAATTCCTGACACACGAAACTCGAAGAAGAACAAGTTTATTTCATTATTTTGGCTCATGGTTTCAGCCCATGGTCACTGGCTCCAAGGCAGCCGACATCATGATGGAGGGCACGGCAGAGGAAAGCTCACTTTGTGGTAGCCAGAAGCAGAGGGAGGTGAAGAGCCAGACAGATATATCCTTCAGAGGCACGCCCCCAGCGCCCCCAGTGACCCACTTTCTCTGCCTGGGCCCTACCTCCTAAGAGCCCATTCAGCCATGACTCATCAGTAGATTAATCAGTTGACGAGGTTAGCACCCTTAATACATGAGTCTTTGGGGATACTTCATATTGGATCCATAACATCTGCCAGTTACACTGCTAGTCAGCAAGGGGGTTTTAGATTCTAGAGCTTGCGCTGTTAAGCACTGTACTGTTCTACTCTTTGCTATAATTAGTAACTGTCCACGTGCATCCGTGGAGGACTTTGCTGTGGAATAAGGGCACGGCTCTGAAACATGTATTTTACACAGTGCAGAACAGTTGCTGCTATTTGTGTAAAAGTGAGAAAACACATGTGTTTGCTTGAATATGGATAAAGCATCTCTGGAAATTTGTGTAAGAACCTAATAATATTGGTTACCTTTTGAAGGAAAATTATTCCACATGATGATATTACTTATTCAGGAAATATATGTTTTACGCATTTTATATAAGTGGACAATTTTTGCCTTCTGAGGACTTCATTTTCCCCACTTGAAGTGTTGAGTTTGAGGAGGTGGCATGATACTATCTGTTGTTGATAAAATGGATGATTTCTGGGACTAATTTGAAAAGATCAATTTTGTCATGATTATGTTTTATTTTCACTGAGGAATTCTTTACTTTTTTAAATATTTGTCAGTTCAGAGTGTTATTTTGGGGTGCTGGGGATTGAACTCAGGGCCTTGTTCTTGCAAGGCAAGCACTCTAACCACTGAGCTAAATCCCCAGCCTGGTAGTTGGTTACTTTGTATGTCTAAAGTTAAACGATCTGTTTGTAGTATTCAAGGTCACTTTCCAGCCTAAAGATATACTAAACTTTTTGTATGCTAATATAATACTATATACAACCAGTAGTTATGTTTTATATTATAGAATGAATGTTTTATACATTTAATGCTTTATACATTTTTTAGAGTAAAACAGGTTTAAACACTTTTTGGGTGCCAGTGAGAATCTCATTCTTTGTTATGTATACAGATTCTTCCACCACTGTGGGTTACCAGTGAACAAGTCTTCCTTCAGCTCCATACTGGCTGTCCCATTCCTAAACAGGACCTGCAATTATTTAATCTACCTTTGGGTTTTTGTTTGTTTGTTTTGGTGCCAGGGATTGAACTCAGGGCCTTGTGCTTGTGAGGTGAGCACTCTAACCACTAAAGAGCTAAATCCCCAGCTAGTTTACCTTTGAGCTGTCAGTGACTCTTGCTTTAATTTACTGATGTTGGTAGTGGAGTGCAGGTTCTTTCTTTGCAAGGTAGGCTTGTAGGTGGTACTGAACAGCATTGTTGATGGAGAAAGCTGGTCTCTGCCTTCTAAGAGTTGATACCAAGGTAAGAACTAATCGGGCAGATATTACATAATAAGTGCTGTGACCAGGTCACCTGGGTACATACAGAAGGGTCACCTAGATTTAGCTTGGATTTGAGGATCTGGAGTCAAGGAGGGCTTTCCTAAAGCAGGTTACCTGCTTGAAATCTTAACCTTTATAAATGGGTGAATTGGTGTTAGCAAGGTTGGTAGGTATACCATTCGGGGCAAGGGTGAGGAGCTTGTGTAAAAGCGGTTGGCAAGAGAGTACCTGTCATTTTGGAAATAATTCTCCAGTAAGACTGAAGTATGAGAGTACAATAACTCATGTACCTTGGTATCAGCACAAATAGAAGCATTTGACAAAAGTTTGCTTCTGTTTGTGAACTCCGCACTGGGTGACGAACATGCCCATGGCCATCTTCCCTACACGAACACAATTGCAGCCATCTTCCCCAGAATCATGGAACAAATTAAGTTCATGAACCATGGTGGTACTTCGTGGCTACTGAGAAATGGTAAAACTTCTACCCTATGTTACTACTTTAGTTAGTTACCTGTCGTAGTATAGCAAATTACTCAAAATTAGATTAAAAGAGTGTGTTGCTGTGACCTCAGTGTATGGTGTCAGGAGTTTGGACATGGCACAGCTGGGTCCTCCGTACCAAGCCTCCTCCACAGCGTTTGCAGTGGTTAGATTTGTGTGTCTTATGACATGGAATTTAAGAGATTAAAAACTCTGCTTAATTTAATTTGTCATTATTCTTATAGCTCAAATCTAATCCAAGTGAAAATGAAGAAAAGGAAGCCCGGTCTCAGCTGATGAAGTCTGATGAGATGCAGCGTTTACGTTCACAAGCACTTGATGCTTTTGAAAATGCAGATTATACCGCTGCTGTAACCTTCCTTGATAAGATTTTAGAGGTAAGTTTCTTAGATGCTGCAGCTGACAAGCCTGACACTGCTTTTTACTGGAAGGCATGTTTATGTACTTTGATATGCTTTATTCCACAGCATACGTAAGTCCTAGACTGGACCTAGACTGTGACTCTGCTTCTGTAGAAAAAGTTTGCAACCAAAACGTTCTATGAATGTAATGTGAGAGTGAAAATTGCATATTTTTATGCATTGTTTGTTTTGCTGTTTTGGTTTGATTTTGTATTCTCTGGGGAAGAGAACTCTAGAGGTAAGATAATAAGGTAAAAGATCAAAGTTGGTTGAAGAAAAAGGAAAAATAATGTTAGAAAGAGGAGTATTTACAATGAAGGGTCTCTAGGAAAGAAGGCAGGTAGAATTGATAGGCTCTGGAGGGTTCTATCTAGATGGGTAATTTTAGATTGGATCTTCTCGCCTCAGGTGGATTTAATGACAGATGATTTCAGAATGAAGTCTAAAATACTCTGATGGAGCAGTCACAGTTCATATTTAATTACCATTTTCACAGCACTATGACATCCAGTTTCATTTAGTCTTGGAAGTAAACTTGTGTTGTATATAGAATGGGAATTTTCTTTGATAATTTTATGGAGGAAATCATGTAACATGGCTTTGCTTGATTGCTCTGGCTGATGTTTCAAGTACTATATTAAGCAGGAGGGTGCCGAGTTTTCCACATACTGTACTCCGTTGTATATGGGAGAAATAGGTGGTTTATTATTGTTATTATTAAAATTGTCTATTGTTGGGGGAACCTTCTCTCTCCTGCTCTTCTGTTGCCTGCAGGCTCTTGGGATGGGAGCAGTAGTGTGTGGCAATGAAATTTTACCCCATTCTGCTTTCAGCTTCTTTGAGTCGCTGGGTTGAAGTTACCTGACATTGCTGCGCTCAGTGGGGAGGATATCTGGGATATGTTGACTGTGGGTTTTTCTGTTACACCAGAAGATCTCCGAGGGGCTGACCTGCTCCCTCCTTCAGCCCGCCCAGCCCTTTCCCAAGATGGAAGGGGCACGGGGTCTGGAGTAGGCGGTAGGATAGCGTGATCCTGGTGTGGACCGGTTTTCCTTCTCTCACCCTCTAAACTCTGGATTTTAGTCCAGCTAGGTTGTCTTTATGTTTATTATCCATTATCAGACTTACCCCCTTTACCCTCACTGCCCTGTCCTGCCTCAGAGTAACTGCTTTCCTTCAGCACCGAATTAGCAGTGCCCACTGTCGCTGGGGCCTCCTATTCATCTCTGATCAATCTGCTCCCTCATTTTTGATAAAAGGATTTAATTTCAAAGAGGTGACATTGTACAGAAGAGAATTTCATTTAGATATCAGTAGAATAAAATTATTTGCTAATTTAGGACCTAGTTTTTTTTTTGACTAGAAATTAGAATTGTTAAATGCAAATCTATTTGTAGAATATTCTCTTCAAATATACTTTACTGGGAATGGCCCTCTAATAGTAAATACTATGCTTTCTTATTCAGAGTTTTAGAATTGTATATATAATTGATGGACGAAGGAAAAGAAGCTATATATAGATATGTATATTCCTTGTCCAGTTAAGTGGGGTTTTTTTTGGTGGGAGGTGGGAGTGCTGGGGATCAAACTCAGGGGCTCTACCCCTGAGCTAAATCCCCAACCTCTCCTTCTCCAGTTAGAATTTAAGATGTCCCTGGAGAAACTGTCCTGTCATTTTTTGTCACATTTAAATAGTATCAGACTTTTAAACACTATTTACAGGATAGAAGCTATCACACTAATTGAGGATATTTTATATTGATAAATATGTCAGTAAAAATATGTGGGATACAGAATGAATTGCATAATTATTGTTTCTTAGTTTAGTTCTTTTGTTTCTTAAGGTTTGTGTTTGGGATGCAGAACTACGGGAACTTCGAGCTGAATGTTTTATAAAAGAAGGGGAACCTCGGAAAGCTATAAGTGACTTAAAAGCTGCATCAAAATTGAAGAATGATAATACTGAGGCATTTTATAAAATCAGCACACTGTACTACCAACTAGGAGATCATGAGCTGTCCCTCAGGTCAGTTCTAGTGACATCCATATCTGATTATTCTTTTATCATTGGCAGTAAGAATAACTTCATTTAAAGAAGTTTTTATTAGATTAATAAAATTATGTGATTGTCTCTTTATATTCTGTATCCATTTATATATTTTACATCACCCCTAAGTTACTTTGGTTTCAAATAATTTGTTTCATGAAAGACACTTAATAAATATTTGGGGTGGCTCTTTTATTTGTAGAAATACAATGGAATGTTCAGTGTATAACTCTGTGTAAGTCATTCAGTTTGAATTAGTATATCTGTGGTAAGTGTAGAACAAATTGTTAAGGCAGTATGTTTTAATCACTACAAATAAAAACACTGTGATTACTATATCTAATGTGGAAAACTATTCAGTATTTTGACTTAGAATATTTTCCTTTTTTAAAATTATATGAGCAGTGAAGTTCGTGAATGTCTTAAACTTGATCAGGATCATAAAAGGTGTTTTGCACATTATAAACAAGTGAAGAAACTTAATAAGCTGATTGAGTCAGCTGAAGAGCTCATCGGAGATGGCAGGTAAGAATATTCTTATTTCTACCATTCACACTTTCCTTTTATGTCCTGTTGTGGGCACAAATGAACTACTGAACTGTCTGTTCATTGGTATTCTGGTTATGGAGGGTAAGATGGTACTGGCCCTTAGCAAAACTATCAGGATTGGACATTTTTGGAACAAGACAATATGAATGCAGTGGTATAGTCACAAACTGAACTGGACAAGAACTGAATCAAATTCATTGCTTAGATTCAATGAGATCTCTCATGTAGACCTTAAAGGGAAATTTGATTTGGTTCTCATCCAGTTCAGTTTGCGACCAGAATCATAGAAAGAATTAAGTTCGTGAACCGAGGTACCACTGTAATACAAACTGCGTAGTAGCCTTACCTGCATACTTATTTATATTATGCCAAATTTTCATTTTTTCTTATCAGACGCTGAGCTCTGTACTGAGGCTGCAGAAATGAATTTGGCTAATTTTTGGTCTTAAAAAGCTTATAACATAGTGTGGGAGACAGACATATAAACTTCTTATTAGAAGATGATGATACCAAAGTGCTAAAGTATAATGGCAATACCAAAGAAGGGCATTTAATCCAATCCAGAGTGGTGAGTGAAGCCCAGGAGTAAAAGAGAAGCTTATTGGAGGTGACATGTTTAAATGCTCATCTTGAAGAATGTACTAGTAGGACCTGCCATAAGTAATGGTTGTGTCTGTGTGAGTATTACTTGTAGGAGGTTTGCAGGTTGGAGCAGGAGAGTTAAAGAGAATACAGAACATTCTACACAATATTGTGTAGTAGAAGATAGGTTCTGACCCCCGCCCCCAGTCCTAATCCCTTTATAAGCTGTCCTCATAAGAATGCTTTGCCCAGTTTCCCCCAATGTCTTGCAGATTGTAACATTTTGGAAACTTACGGTATAGTATCATAGTCAGGATATTAATTTCGTCACTAGGATCTCTCATGTGGCCATTTTATAGCCAGGACTACTTCTCTTCTGTACCTACTTCTTCCTTAGCTTCCAGAAACACTAATATGGTTCTCTGTTTCTATAATGTTGTCAATTCCATCGTGTTAGAGAAATGGAGTCATACAGAATGTAAACTTTTGGGATTGACTTCTTTCCATTCAGCATAATTCCCTGGAGATTTACCCAGATTGTTATGTTTGTCCATTTTTCCTTTCTGTTTATTGCTGAGTAGTTTCTGTGGTTTGGATGTACTATAGTTTGTTTAGCTATTTATTAAAGATCACCCACTGGGGGTCATAATAGCTATTTTGTCTATTAATAATGGTGTCTTCATGTACTTGCGTGAATGTAAGTTTTCATGTAAACGCCAGGATTGCTAATACTGATGCTTGGTAGTTGCATGTTCAGTCTATTAGAAATTGCCAAATTGATTTTCAGAGTGAATGTACCATTTAACATCTCCCACCGTGCTCAGCTGTAGTTTTAGGGTTTACTGTAGGTATGACATAACTTACTAGAGTCCTCTGCTGTCATTTCAGCAGGTAAATGGGGTCAAAGAACCTTTTTTTCCCTTTAAGTACCTTTACCCTCTCCTGTTTATAATTGCCTTAAATACTTCCTGTTCCACATTAGACAGTGTTATAAATTTTGTTTCAACACTGAATTTAGAAACTCAAGAGGAAAAACAAAGCTTAGGATATTTAGTCTTTGTGTTGCTATGACAAAATACATGGGTACTTTTTTTTTTTTGGTCCTGGGGTCTCAACTCAGGGCCTTGCACTTGCTAGGCAAGCACTCTACCACTGAGCTAAATCCCCAGCCCCTTGTGGGTACTTTTCGTAAAGAAAGGGCTTGTTTCATGTTGGTGACTGGAAAGTCCAAACAGCATGGTACTTGCATCCTGGGTGAGGGCTCCTTGGCTGTATGACAGTGTGGCAGAGAAGGAGAAGAGGCCAAACATGTGGGACAGCCTTGCTTTATAATAACTTTCTCTTGAAAAGGAAGATGGTTCTGGGAAAACTACATAAACCCCTTTCAAGTGTAGTGCCCCATGACCTAAGCTTTCACTAGGCCTCACCTCAAAGGTACTGCCACACTAGGGGCCAAGCTTCCAGCACGTGAACTTCTGGGGAGCACTTCCTATTTTGCTTATCATGCGCCTTCTTTCTTCTTAATGTTCCAGGATTCTCTTTTATCCCTGCCCCTGCAGCCCTTTGGTGCTGGGGATTGAACCCAGGTCCTCGTGTGTGCAGGGGACATGGTCTGCTGCTGAACTATGTCTCAGCCCCATCTCCTTTCTGTTTGGAGAACTCTCTTTCGGGAAGGTCTTATAACACATTTTCTAGTTTTTCTCTATCTGAGGATGTCTTGACTTCCCTTTAATTACTGGAGGAAATTTTCTGTGGGTTTGGCTTCTGAGTTAACAGATCTTTTCTTATTTTGTACCTGCAAAATTTGAGGCCACTTCTTTCTGGCCTCCATGGTTTCTGATGAGAAATTTTTTGTCATTCTGATAGGAAATGTCACTTTAGAGGGAAAAACTGACTTTTCAAGACTTTTTCTTCTCTTTAGTGTTCAGAGGTTTAATTGTGATGTGTCTTGGCAAGGATTTGTGTTGATTCTGTTTACAGGTTACTCAGCTTCTTGAAGATAGTCATATACTACATAATGTCATTTGATTAAGACAGACCACATATGCGGTGGCGGTCCTCATAAGATTATAATGGAGGTGAGAAATTGCTGTTGCCTAGTGGCATCATAACTGTTGTAATACAATGCATTTCTCAAGTGTTTGTGCTGATGCTAATTAGAAACAAACCTGGCAGTCATATGAAAGTACAATTCAGCATACTTGACAGTAAAAATAAAGGACTATATTAGTGTTATATTTATGTACTTTATCATGCTGTTTTTTATTATTAGAATATTAAAAATGTTTGTTGTAAATCAGGATGCTGTGTTATGTTGGCACCTGCCTCAAACATCTCTCATTAAAGGCCAAATCAAGCAACTGACTTGTACCAGTTAGGTTAGTATAAGTGCACTAATGGTGAAATCACTTAAGTAGCATATGTGATTTTCAGAAAGTAATTCCATCGTTAAGCAATGCATGTCTGTATTTAGGTTTGTGTCCCTTCAAATATGAAATTTTCAGCCATTATTTCTTCAAGGACTTTTTTAGCTTTTCTCTTCTCTCCTTGGACTAAGGTGACTTTAATATTAGATCATTTGTTAGAGCCTTACAGTTCCTTGAGGCTCTATTCTGTTTTTAAAGTGTGTCTTCTCTTTGTTGTTCAGATTTGATAATTTCTATTGTATTCAGTAATAGTTTTATCTGTCCCCTTGGTTGTACTACTAAGTACATTCACTGAGGCTTTATACTTCCATTTCTGTATTCTTTAGTTCTAAGAGTTCCATATGGTTACTCTTTGTATCTTTTATTTCTTCATTGAGACTATTTCTTTGCTGAAGCA
This sequence comes from Hystrix cristata, assembly GCA_004026905.1. Classification (NCBI taxonomy): domain Eukaryota; kingdom Metazoa; phylum Chordata; class Mammalia; order Rodentia; family Hystricidae; genus Hystrix; species Hystrix cristata. The sequence goes on from PVJO010019874.1 coordinate 24,590, forward strand.
TTTGATGTTTTTCATGTTTCAAGTTTGTTTGTAATTGCTGCTTTTTTCATGGCTGCTTCAACATCTTTGACAGATAATTCTAACATCTCTGTCCTCTTGGTTGTCATTCAGTGATTATCTTTTCTCATTACATCTGAGACTTGCATATTTCTTGGTATGATGAGTAGTGTTTAATGGAAAACTAGAATTTTTGTTTTACGTTTAAGGGTTTGGTTTTTATTTAAATCTGCTTTGGCTAGCTTTTTCTGATACTGTTTCAGCAAAGGGAGGATTGGATGAGTGCCACCTTGTTACTGCTAGATGGAAGTGTCCCACTTGGCCTTTGTTGATACTTGAGGGAAAGAGGTCTTCTTGCTGTATCATGGGTAGCTGGGTGCAGGTCAGAATTGTGGCTCCTCACATGGTCTCCACTGACACCACTGGGGCAGTAGAGTGGGACTCATTATCAACCACGGAGGAAAATCTGGGCCCCTTTTGGCCTTCTCTGACACCACTTTGGGAGGCATGCAGGGAATCTTGTTCGGCCTCATCAGGGAGGAAGTCAAGGTTCTTGGCTTTCACTGGCATTTGCTGTATTGACAGTGGTGGAGGGGCATGATTTTGTCTGAAGTGTTCACCTAGCCTAAAGCTGTTATTGTCAAATGGTTTTCTGCCTTGCGAGGCAGCCCTTTCTAGGGCCTCTGGTTAGGGAAAGCAGACTTTGGTTTTTGTTCTGCATTTCTGGATTCCTGGCATCTTCAGCTCTAAGTCTGGGATATTAGAAACCCAGGGAACTTATTACCATGTTTTTCTTCAGTTTTGAGGTTGCTAGCTAATCTGCTGCATCCTCTACCTGCTTTGTGTCTGTAGTCTTAAAAAACATACAATATCTAGGGTTTTAGTAGTACAGTAAGACCCTGCTTAATGAGGGGGATGTGTTCTAAGAAGTCGCAGCAGTAAACGAAGCAGTGTTAAATAAGGTCATCCTGGGGCTGGGGATTTAGCTCAGTGATTAGAGTGCTTGCCTCGCAAGCACAAGGCCCTGAGTTCGATCCCCGGCACCACAAAAAAAACAAAACAACAACAAAAAAATAAGGTCATCCTAACATGTACATGGTGAAGCGAGGGTGAAGCAGAATAGAGAATGAGAAAATTTATCAGTTTTCTTTGTTTTATTACATTTTTATTGCTAATAAGGATTTTAATTCACAAAACGTTCATAAAAATATAAACTCAAAATATTTATGTTTTCGATAAGGAAGGTTCTTCTTTATTGGGAATTTTCTGGTTTTTTGTAATAAAGCCATCTAATGTTTGTCTTTGCTGGTTTCATTCAGCAAGGGATTGTCGATAGCAAGACATCACATCAGTGATACTTCATCTTTCAACAACTTTCAAAATTTGGATCACTTTGTATAAACTGATTCATAATTTGTTACAGTTGCTAGACTTTTTTTAGAAAATCCATTGAAAGCTCCCTTTGCCCCTCATCTGCAGAAATGCTTTATTTCATCATCTTCTAATTCTGCATTTGTTTAATTCTTTTAGATTGTCATTGGAAAGACTTTGACCAGTAACTTGCAGTAATTCAATATCCTGTGCATTTATATTGTCCAAACCTGGTTCATTAGCTAGTTTGAGAATTTTGTGGACATCAGCAACCATTCTCTTGGGTCAACATCCTTACTTAGTTCCGGCCATACATTCTTCCATACACCTTTCAAACATTCAGTCACCTCATTCCAGGAAAGTTTAATGTTGTCTAGAACATCCATGATATTGTAGTTTTTCCCAAAATCTCTAATGGATTGCTTATCTTCTCCATTGGTTTTATCAATCAGTTGTCTTAATGTCTGACACAGATAATAAGCTTTAAAAGTTGAAAGGGACTCTGGAGGTCAGAGCAGTGTTTGAAGGCAGGCGCTCAGCTGAATTGGTTAAGCAGCCTACACATAGGAAAGAGAGGGTCCTTTCTGCAGTTCTTCGTTACTCATCACGATTTGCACGCTTGACAGATACACAGATGCCACGAGCAAATATGAATCTGTCATGAAAACAGAGCCCAACATTGCTGAATATACAGTTCGTTCAAAAGAAAGGATTTGTCACTGCTTTTCTAAGGTAACAGCTGACTTGTTCCCAGAAATAGAAATACTTAACATGTGGATTAACAACCCTAAGTTCTTTTCTGACATTTACTTTTTTTTTTCCTTCTTTCTGACATTTACTTTTAGGATGAGAAACCTGTTGAAGCTATTAGAGTGTGCTCTGAAGTTTTACAGATGGAACCTGACAATGTGAATGCTCTGAAAGATCGAGCAGAGGCCTATTTAATAGAAGAAATGTATGATGAAGGTAAGTCCTCAAGGGATTTGATTCGCAGTACCTAATGGTTAATTGTATGAGGTTAGCACACATACATTCAGTGGCCTTTTATTTGGAACAAATTTATTTAGGAAAAATTTACTAGCCTACCTGAACATGTTGACAGTTATTCTTTACTAGGTACACTGTCTGAGGAGAGTTCTGTCGAAACCAGTTCAGTGGACTATAAAAATAAAAATTCTAACATTATTTGCTGCAGTCAAGTTAGGAAAGACAACAAAATAGAAAATTTCAATTACAGATCTGATATCCAGAGATAGTCACTGTTCATTTTGAATTTATCTTTCTAGACTTTTGTCTGTATACATACACTACTCTTTATTTTATGTATACACAGTCTGCATATCTGTAATGGTATCTGTAATGTGTATATACACAAAGCTTATGTATATATGTCAGGTGTCTAATATCAAATGATCCTCTGTGAGCTCCAGCTGTAGTAACATTCAGATATCTGCTTACCCTGCTTTGTTCAAGTTACCCTACTCTTACTTCCTCAACTTGAACAAAGCCGGTATCCTACTGTGCCCTTTTGTCTAGAAGATAACTAAGTTGGCATATACAGAAAAAAAAAAAAAAAATATATATATATATATATATATATATATATATATTTTTTTTTTTTTTTGGTGCTGGGGATCGAACTTGGGTCCTTGTGCTTGCAAGGCAGGCACTGTAACCACTGAGCTAAATCCCCAGCCCAAAAATATATTTTTTTAAAAAATAGAATTCTTTTATATGTATTGTTTCACAATTTTGAGTGGCTGTATATTGTGTATATTTAAATGATATTTTAAAAGAAGTAAACATTATAGACCCTTATTGTAAAATTCTTTCTTTTCTTCCAAATCAGGTAAAGCATTTTAAATCAAAAGCAGTAAATTTTTTTGGTATGATTAAATGAAGGATTGAATGGTGAAACTTGGTTTGTAATGCTCTTTTTAAAGTCATACTGTCAGTCTTTTTCCCCTTCCCCCGATTTGCCGAGTCTTGCTCCTCCTAAGCATGTTCCGGGGAGTTGTGACAGTGACAACTCAACACTTGTTACTACTATTTATGGGACATTTTGTGAGAGAGTCAGACCTTGATGTCTGAAGTTTGAAATGTATGATATCAAAATAGTAAGTTTTAATATCTGTTAGAGGTCAAATCTTGTAGGCTCCTGAATTTGATTTGGAAGGCGCTTTTGTAACGGATGTTAAAACTGATTTGCTTTTTTAAGGAAACTTGTCAGCTTAATTCTTGAAGATGCTTAATACTAATTTAATATAAATGATCTGCTTTGAATTCTGTTTTTTTCCTTGAAGTTTAAGTAAGAGTTTATCCTTTGTCTTATGGTTTTACAAGAGTAAAATGGTTGTTTGAGTGACAAGTATGAAAATTAAGCCACTACACTCAGAGAAGGGGGGAGACATTTTAGTACAGTGTAGGGGAAATATTTAGTAAATGATGTAAATGAGCAGCGTTACTTAGCAGGAGAGTTAATAGTATGTCTTCAGTTAAAAACCTGAGTTAAAATAGAAAGGGTTTTTGTATTCTTTTTTACTGGTTTTATTTTTTTAAAAATCAACAATTTTGCCTGGCATAGTGGCACACCCTTGTAATCCCAGCACTCCGGAGGCTGAGGCAGGAGGATTGCCGTGAGTTTGAGGCCAACTTGGGCTACATAGTGAGTTCAAGGCCAGCCTGGAACACATATGGCAAGACTCTGTCTCAAAAACTACCAACCGGCAATCTAAAGAATCAATAGGTATAGGTTTTGTGACTAATGAAACATGGAGATTTATTAATTTGGAGCCTGTGGTAGAAACCTATCAGGGTACTCCACTCAGTCAAAAGTAAAGACTGTTTAAGTGTCTTTGAGCGTATCAGAAATGGAGGGCTTGTGCCTTTTCATAGTTCAGTGAGGCCCATTTTTAAGAGCTTTTGAGAAGGAACAACTGGACATTGAATCTTTACTAAATCTTTACTAAAATGTTGATAGTGCGATCCCCAGCACCAAAAAAAGGAAAAAAAAAGAAAAAAAATGTTGATAGATGACTCAGGTGTCATTCTGCTAATGTGATCAATTTTATTGACATTTCTAAAGTTAAATTGACCTCCAATGAGGCTAAGCCTCCCCCCCCAATACTGGAGGTTGACTCCTCGGGGCTGCATGTGTGCTAGGCAAGTGCTCAGCCACTCAGCTATTACCTCCAGCACCATCCCCTGACCCTTTTGAGTGCTGGGGATGGAACTCAGGGCCTTGTGTTTGCTAGGCGAGCAGTGTACTACTAAGCCAAATCCCCAACCCCTCTCCAGCCTTTTTTAAGAATTTATTTTGAGACAGGGTCTTGTCGAGCGCCTCGTGCCTTAGCAGGCCAAGCAGTTGGGATTACAGGCATGTGCCACTGTGCCTAGATTGGATAAAACGTTAGAGAGTTTACTGTGGATTTGATTTTCCAGTATCATTGGGGGATATTGTCCTATAATTTATGATACAATATTTTGACCACGGCATACATCAAGTGTGTTAGATAGTATTTGTCAAATAGGAATAGAGTTTGTCTAGCACTTCCCTGTACCTTGCACAGACAGCAAAATAGAGCCAGGTAGGTACCACTGAGAAATAGTATCTGCTTAAAAATAATCTGACACCATATTTTGATAAACTTAAATATAAAAATTTACACGTCCCGAGTCTAAGTCTGAAAATAAAATGACTGGATTTCCTTTATAAATATAGTAGTACCTTAAGTTTTAAAAATTTAATTTGTTTTACGATTTTGGGGAAGATGGCCGTGGTTGTGTTTGTCACCTGGTATAGAGTTTGAGAATGGAAGCAACATTTTGTCGAATGCTTTTGTTTCTGAACTCAATTGTTTGAAAATAAAAGCATTTGTATACTGAGGGATTACTTTATCGTGAAGCACTGATTTGAGCATGGAGCTGGGGGAGGGAGGAAAGGTTAGAGGTTAAGGGCCGGTGGGCAAGTAAACCAAAAAGCAGTGAATTCTTCATTGAGTGGGAGCACTAAGTGACCTTCGTAATAACTGACTTCAGCCTTAATTATGTCTTTTGTCAGTTTCTGAATGAAATTACAAAGGTAGTACCATTTAGCTTCTTAGTAGTAATGAAGAAATGGTGATGGGGGTTGGGATGATGACTGTGGTATCCATTTTGCCAGATAAATAAAAACAATGAATTACGATTCTCCCTAACAACATTGTCTTGAACATATTTTGACAGCTATTCAGGATTATGAAGCTGCTCAGGAACATAATGAAAATGATCAGCAGATTCGGGAAGGTCTAGAGAAAGCACAGAGATTACTGAAACAGTCACAGAAACGAGATTATTATAAAATCTTGGGAGTAAAAAGGTGAATTATTTAAAATTTGCATTGCTGTGTTCAATCAACAGTTTTAAAGCTAATGATGGTTTTTTTCTCTCCCTTATTTCATTTATGCATGTAATTGTAGTCATGTTACTCTAACATAGTTTTAAAACATCATAAAGCTACTTTGACTATGTTACAGGCAAATTTCTCTGATAGAAACCACTCATGCAATAATAGGCTGTGGCATAAATAGGTCCTAGACCTGGATGTTTCAGGTTAAGAAGTAGCAGTGAGGTTTCTTTTGGTAGGAATGGTGGACAGGGGTGAAGGGAATATGAAAAGAAAGTACTTCCTCTAGGCCTAAAAATAAAGTTGTGCTTTTATTGTAAGACCCATCTTCCCTGACCAAATAAGCTATCAACTTTCAATCCAAAAATCTGAAACTTTGTTCTTACTAATTAAGTAATCTCAAAGCAAAGGGTTAAAAAAGTCAAATTACTGTTTTAATGCCAAGAAAGAACTGAATCATAGTACAGTAGCTCGAAAATTCAGAAAGGCACAGTTGTGAAGGTCAATACTTTATTCATCTTAAGATTCTTAGTGCACAAGTGTCTATGGACTGGCCTGACTGGCTTTAATGATTTTCCAGAACTCTGTGTCAGATCTTCAGAATACTAGGGAAACTAGGTTTCTGTTTGCAGTGAGATCTTAACCCAGCTCATCTAATTTTTATGGCAATAGTTTGGACACTTAACTGATAATTAATTTTACCCTTTAGAAATGCCAAAAAGCAAGAAATTATTAAAGCATACCGAAAATTAGCGCTGCAGTGGCACCCAGATAACTTCCAGAATGAAGAAGAAAAGAAAAAAGCTGAGAAAAAATTCATTGACATAGCAGCTGCTAAAGAAGTCCTCTCAGATCCAGGTATTGTTTAACTTCAGCATTTTTCTATTTTCTTGAAATAGCAGACTTGGTGATTTACTATACTAGCTTTTCCATTCTGTGGTCTGTCTTGGAGGCAGTGTCAGGTAGAGGGTGGAGGGTGATGTTGCTGTGGCCTGTGATTGTCTTCAGCCCTGCAATTTCAGAACTCCAGTTTTGTCTGCTCTGACTGAAGACCTGCACATACGTGGTGCAGTGAGTGAAAAGATCAGATGTGAAATCAGAAGGCCCAAGTTTGAATCTTGTTTCTACTTGAACAGGTTAAAACTTTTTAGACCTCAGTTTTTACACCTGTGACAGGAGGACACAACATTGAGCATAACACAGTTTGTCTTGGGCTCTTTCCAGCCTCACAGGTCAATGGTGAATTCTCTGTACTGAAGTCCCAGGACCTTGGTGAGGAAACCAACATGTCAGGCTGGATTACACGGGGGTGGGGAGGGGTCTGGGAGAAGCAGACAGGGAGCCAGGCCCGCTGGGCTCCCATGGGTGTGTTCACCAGCAGTCTTGCCAGAAATCAAGTTACTAGGTTTGCTGGTTGATCTGTGTTCTTTAATCATACATTAAGATGATCTGGAATGTAAGAGGGACAACAGGCTAAGAACTGAGATAGTAACGACTAATGCCTTGCCATTTTCAGAAGAGGTTTAATGATAAACTGATGCCTATTGTTGTTTTTTTTGTTTTTTTGTTTTTTTTTTTTTGGCTGCCTTTGTCAGTGGGAGCAGAATCTCTGATTTGAACTTGACAGATATAATAAAGATACATAAAGAGACGGAATCAAGTTTTGCTCCTATATTAGTTACTTCTCTAGACTTAATGGTTTGCAGGACAGCAGATTTAATACAAGACATTCACAAGTTGCAACATTCACACAGAAGCCAAATGTAGGGGAGTGCAAAACGTCTATCTTTGCTGGAGACCCGAAAGATCCAAACAAGGTTCTGGGAGCCCATGGCACTGTCCGTGCAAGTCTGTGTCTGCACTAAAAGGCTGATGAATCAATAGTGGAGCCGGGATACAAAACTCAAGGCAGAAGTCCCCGAAGCAAAGGGAAGCCATCCCCAAAAACAGCAAGACCCCAAGCTCCTCCTCTGATGAGAACAGCCAAGTTCATGTCAGAGAAATCAGCCGCAACAGAGCTGCTCCTGGGAAGCAGCCGGCTCCTTTCTTCTGCTCCCATTCTCCTTTAATGCTGTGCTGGCAGTAATCTTCATGTGGATCTTCTTCGCCAGAACCAGGATACCCAGTTCAGCTGGGTGTTCCTGCTCGAGTTGACCATAATGAATTCACCACAGCCTCTTTGGCAAATCTTTTTTAGCACCCATTTATCTTGTGGGAGTGAAATTAATAGACCTTGGTTCTAAGCACTTTCTAACCCAGTAAGGGAGACAGATAAGCACTGCAGTAAGTACAGCAGGAATACATATTTCCTGTCCTGTTATTTGGCAGTATCAGGTGCCGAACTCTCCTCCACTCCTGCCGCATCCTTCTCTCTGCTCAGTGCCAAGACATACTAGTGAGACCCCAGTCACCTGAGAGAGGCTCCTAGGATGGTGTGTGATAGGGACCTCACTCTCCTCACATCTGAGGACATGTAGCACCGTTTAGATGGAACAGTAAGGCTCTGAAAAGCTCATGGGTACCTGGGGCTGGATGCTGATGAGTTGTCGCCTGGCAGGGGTGACAGTGGTGACACGGTTCTTTCATCAAGTGTGACTTGTAGAGGCCTCCTTCTCTGGAATTGCCTCCTTAGTTAATACCTGGGTCTTAATTTGCTGATTTCTTTTCTAGAAATGAGGAAGAAGTTTGACGATGGAGAAGATCCGCTGGATGCAGAAAGCCAACAAGGAGGAGGTGGCAACCCTTTTCACAGAAGCTGGAACTCATGGCAAGGGTTCAATCCTTTCAGTTCAGGCGGACCATTTAGATTTAAGTTCCACTTCAATTAAACCAACTGTTTTTCTGCTCTTCTTCCTTAATTTTTTAAAGATTAAAAACAAAGAAAACCTTGTACTGGGATCCTAGTGGAAAAAAAATTCAAATCTTGTTTGTCGATGACCAAAGAGTTGTTTTAATAGGAAAAATCCACACTAGACTGAAGGTCAATGGGTTCGCAAGGGCGGGGAGGTGAGAAATAGTTCTGCTGACATTTCATCAATGTCTGGAAACGGCCGGAGGCGACTCACCTGTGGAAGTGCTCGCAGAGTCTGTCTTTCCCGACGCTGGCACACAGAGATTCTTCTCTTCCCAGCCTGGCGTAGCACCTGCACGGAGGAGCTGTCATCTTCATGACAACAGGCCACGTTGCGGTATTCTTCAGGAGCACAT
>PVJO010019875.1:0-33208 GCA_004026905.1 Hystrix cristata
AAAAAAAAAAAAAAACAAAACAAAAAAAAAAGAAAAAAAAAAACCAGTTACTATAAAATTGAATACTTACTATAAAAACATTACAGGAATTATAAATTTAGAAACAAAGTCTGCTGCCTTCTACCTCAAGATAACGCTTCAAGACATTGGAGCCACATTGACCAGATAATTTCCTTCCTCTCTTACTTTTGCAATGACCTTGATCTACCTCATTCTTCTTCAACAAAACAGCATTGTTTCCTTGACCAACTTTTTTTAAAAAAATGCTTTTAAAATCTAAAAGGAATACATCATTACAGCAAGGAGGGTTAGGTGAGTGCTAAAGTTCCCTCTCCCTCAAGGTTAGATGCTGTTACCAGTCTGTTAGTATTCTTCCAGAGTTTTTCAATACCCATATATTGTTTTATTTAATTTTTAATACAAGTGGGATTGTACTATACCTACTGTTTTACAGCTTACTTTTTGTTATTTAATAATCTATCTTGTTGGGCATGGTGGTGCACACCTGTAATCCCTGCACTTGGGAGGCTGAGGCAGGAGGATCACCACGAATTTAAGGCCAACCTAAGCTACACAGTGAGTTCGAGGCAACCTGAACTACATGGCAAGACTCTGTCTCAAAAAAACAAAACAAAACCCTAACAACAATAATCTAGCTTGAAAAACTTTTCCTAGTAGCATGCAATGCCCACTTTGTTCTGGTCAGTAGCTGCACAGTATCTCACTGTACAGTGACACTGTGTCTGATGTATATAGGCCCAGTTCTCAAGTACAGAGAACAGTCACATTTTCGGGCACCATGGGAATCTGCAGCCTCAAAGTTTCTGCTGCCCATGCTCTAATAAAAACAGAGCTGATATACCTGTAATCTCGGCACTCTGGGAGGTTGAGGCAGGAGGATCTCAAGTTTGAGCCCAGCTTGGGCAAATTAGTGACTTAGAGAGACCTATCTCAAAATTAAAAAAAAAAATTTAAAGGCTAGGGATATAGCTAAATGTGGAGGCCCCGGGTTCAATCCTCAGTACTGGGGTCAAGGGCAGGGGGGAAGCAGAGCTGAAACACTGCATGGAAAAAAATTCAGAGGTCAGGTTGGAGTTAGTCTTTGTACTCTTGCAGTACCTAGGTCTCATCCCCTAGCGAAGTGAGCTATCTGAGAATCACACGTTGGACACACATCTCCTGAGTGTACCAGAAACTTGGCTTTGCTAGTTCGTGGCCCAGGTTTCCAATGCCAGGCAGAGCGGTACCCCTGCCTAAATATAAGGGCATCATGGAGGATGTCAACTACTATGCGACCCACATGAGATCCATGCCATGAAGTGTCTCGATTCTTCTAAGGAGTTGGTCTACTTTTTATTCAAGACCAGGTGACATTTGCAATACATCACATTTTAATTTTTCCTTTTTTAAAATTTTTTTTTATTTTTTGCTTTGGCCTCCAGGAAGCTCAGAACCAAATAGTAGTAATTATATGAGATGGATCTGTGTATTTGCTTACTGGCTTTGTTTTATTTTGGTTTGGTTTGATTTGGTTGTCTTAGCCATCCAAGCTTTTCTATTTATCCTGAACCTTTGTTATGGCTTGTATCTAGATGTCCCCCCAAAACCTCATGCAGTCATAGGTGAGGCTTTTCAGAGCTGGCTCGATCTAGGGTGTGTGATACTGGGATGAAAAGGAAAGGGAGGCTTGCTTTGCTGCTGCTTCTGCTGTTTCTGTTGCTGTTGCTGCTTCCTGCTTCCTGCCTGCCTCACCATAGACTGTTTCTCTTCTTCCATGTTCCTGTGCCAGGCTGCTCTGCCTTGGAGCCAGCCAACTGTGGACTGAAACTTCTATAAACTGTGAGCTGAAATAAACCTGTCCTGGGCTGGGCATTTAGCTCAGTGGTTAGAGTGCTTGCCTAGCAAGGGCAAGGCCCTGAGTTTGATCCCCAGCACCGAAAAAAAAAAAAAAAAAGAATTAAACTTGTTTTCCTTTAACTTGCAGGTGTTGGGTATTTTGTCTCATCAATGAGAAAAGTAACTAAGACAACCTTTAATTTTAAAGATCCTGATTTTTTTTTTAGCTTTCTCTTTTGCAGAGATTTATTATTCTTGCCGGTAACCTTGAAAATCACCTCATATTTAAAAATTGAAGAATAAGCCAGAGCATTAAAAAAATTATGCAAAATGCTTTTCTGAGATGACCATGTTCAAATGCCTGCTTCCTCCCTACCCTGCTGATGTGGAGAGGTTTGGCGGGTACCATGGATACTCAGAAGCTGGACAGCAGACAGCCTCAATGGGATGACATTTCTCTCAAGGACATGGGACCAAACTCCATTCCAGCTACCCGGCCTCCCTGTGAGATGTTCAGCAGGGCTCATTGTTTCGGTTTCCGGTTTCCTGGCCCCTACACCTGAGAACTGCGGCTCTTGGGATCAGCTTGGAAATGAACAAAGCCAAACAAGCCTGGCCATGCCTTCCAAATCAGAGCACGAAAGGACCCTGTGTCCTCCACTAACTGAGCAGGCTGGCACTCTCCAGAACCCAGGGGCTTCAACACTGTCCTGTCACCTTGCGTGAGAATCGTCTGTGATAATATAATAACCAGGAACAGTAGGTGACCCGGTTGGAACAAAAGGGCGAAAGATCGATGCTCTGCAGCCACTGCCCACTCTGTGGGTCCTTTTCCTACAATATTATGCATTATATGCAAATCACGGCCCAAACTTACGGCCACTTTTCATGTCAAGAGGCTTCTTTGAGCCTATATGTTATATTTTTCAGATCTTGGACAGTAACATTTTTCTTTTTAGCACAAAGTTGCTCAAGGTTCATCTGAGACTCTTTTAAATTGCTGCTTTCAGAGAAATAACAATGTAAAATGACATGATGATGTATGGCCCCGTCCGGCAGACTGGGGCTGAGGCAGCCACAAACGCCACCAAACCTCTGGGAATGAAGCGGTCTCTGGAGCGCCATTGTGTGATTGTCCTAACCGGATCATTTTTAATTAGTTGCAATTAATTTCAAGTGACAGCATCGTGCAATATCAAGTCGGAGAGGCTGTGGTGCGTGGGTGGGGTTATTAGGAACAGACGGCTGCTGAGAGAGAAGACAGAGGGAGGTCGAATCACAGGGCTTTTACCCACAATGAGATTTTTCCGGGTGGGTGGGGGTAGAGGGATGATTACTTCCTGGGCTGGGGGAGAGAACTTCCTCCTATGATGCAAATGTCCTGATTTTTTTCTGGGCTGTTCATGGGTCTTGCTAAGTGAATATGTATCGCACCCAGTACATACAGGGTCTCACTAAGTACTTCAGGCCTTGAACTCACTAGTAGCCCAGGCTGGCCTCAAACTTGCAGCAGGCCTCCTGTCTGTGCCTCCTGAGTGTGGGATCACGGGTGTGTACCACCACGCCTAGCACATGCCCTTCTGGAGGGCAGCATGCTGACGATTATCTCGCTTCGGTAATACACAATGCTTCAGTCACCTCACCTTTGCCTTGGTTTGGCAGAAGCAAGCCCTGACGTGAGGCTCTGTGCAGGGAGCTTACTGGGGAGGTGACCCAGGAGTGAGGAAGTGGTCAGGAAATACAGGGAAACTGGGGAGTAGTGGGCTTTCAAGCGAGCTGGCACCGTGGGTACCTGGAGCTATTCCCTTACAGGAGCTCGGGGAGACAAGATGGCACATGCATCCCAGAGTCATCCCAGCCAGCGGGCTAAGGAGCTGGGGTGATTACACAGCAATCATAGGTCACCAGATGAGGACCACTTCCAGAGGAGGCACACAGATGCTGGTAGCTGGAAGTCAGACTAGAAGCGCAGACGTGGCGACTGCACAGAGCCTATCATTTCCCCAGCCAGGACCCTCTGAGGCATTTCCACACGGAGAAGCAGGCAGAGAGGTTAAGTGGGGTGGCATGCCCAGGGCCACCAAACCCGGCAGAGGACAGCTGAGAGGCCAGGACACCTCCCTCTCGGTAGCAGGCACTCCCCACCCTACCACACCATCAGCTGGCACATGGGCAGCACTTCCAGGAGCCACGGCTGTGTTGGGCTGGGGTGTCCTGAGCTGGCTGGGTGCATCTCCTGTGTCCTAGCAGGCATCAGTCACTGACTGAGCTTGACACCTTTTCCCGTGCGTCCAGAGGTGGATTTAGAATCCTTCCCAATAGGACACGGCAGGGGCCACTACAAAACAATGGCATATACAAGACAGATAAATCCCATTTGCCTGACCCCAGCCAAGAAAGAGTGTCCCCAAGCACCCTGTTCTCTAATCAGAATGTTTTCTGGGGAGGCAGAAGCAGATGACCCATATAGTAACCAGTCACAGCTTGTCCCTACCGAGCTGGATCTTTTGGGGCCAAATCCTACTTTTAATGCACTTACTGCCCAGAATGATGGGCGTAGAACCAGCTCCTGACCTAGACCAGGAAGGTGGGAGGCACCTGGACCTCCCCACACTCCTCCCTGTGTTCCCAAGGCCACCGTTCATCTGCTAGTGAGCAGGAAGGGGTAGGAGCTGGTAAAGCTCAGCCCTTCTCTCAGGAGTGATGACAGCTTCAATAAATACCTGCTGAGCACTTTCACCATGCGCCGTTCTAAGCATTTCATATACCTTATTAGCTCATTTCATTTTCAGACCAGCGAAGTAATATTATCTCCAACTCAGATGTGAGGAAAGCGAAGCATAGAGAGTTTAAGCAACTTGCCTAAAGTTGCCCAGCTTCTCGTTACAGGGCAGGACAAGAACTCGGGCAGGCTGAGTTCAGAGGGACCCTGGAGGTCAAGATAATGACCATAGAAATTCTAATGCCTGCTCCATGCTCACCAGGATTTGAAAAAACACACGCACTAAAAATCAGCTTCCCCCAAATTCAGCAGGGGTCTGAGTAACAGCTTCAGTTTTTAAAAAACTCAAATAGATTACTGCATCCATTCAGGGAACACAGAAATAACTGAAAATCTAGTATTGCTGCCTTCCTTCTGGGTCCTGGGCCTATCACAAGCCTCGGGGTAGGGACAGGACCCCGTCACAGGAATGTGTGGTTGCCCCCTGTATGTCAAAAGTGCTGCTCCTGAGAACCAAGTTCCCTTTAATAACCCTTTATGGTGGTACTACCCATGAACTAATCTAAAGCCTGTTCTCCATGCATGGCTAATCTTCCCACCTACAAAGATTGCCTCTTCACCCAGACATGGCTTCTTTTTTTTTCTTGTCTTTTCATGGTCCTGAGGATTGAACCCAGGGCCCCACAAATGCTAGGCAAGTGCCCTACCACTGAGCCACATCCCAGCCCCAGCAGAAGTGACCTGAAGTCACCATCTCACTATATCAATTTTTTAAATCTCTCAATATATCTTGTCCTTGGACTTCTAATAAGTTATTTTTTACTTTTATGTTTGCTAGCTCATGTTTGCAGCACATAGCGATTACATTCATCCTGGGGAGTTCATATATGTACATAACACATCTTAATTCTTTTTATGTCCCCTTTCCCTTCCCTCTCTCCAGCTCTCCCTCCATCTTTTTGTCCCCTTCTCATTTGCTAAAGATCTCCCTATTTCTTGTGATCTATCCTTTACCCTTTAATTTCCTTATATTCTGGATTTCTCATGTAAAAGAAACAATGTGATATTTAAGCTTGTATGTCTGATTTATTTCACTTAACATTATGGGCTCAAAATGCATCTTCTTTCTACAAGCGATTCAAATTAATCCTTCTTTATGGCTAAGTAATACTCCATTGTACAAATATACCACATTTCCTTTATCATTCATCTGTTGGTAGACATATAAGCCATTTCGAAGATTTAGCTGAGTTGCGCGGCTATAAATGTGGGTATGCACGTGTCACTGTTACTTTTAAACAGCCACAGGCTTTAGGTGGTTTGTTTGTGTTCTCAATGATTTTTCCACTAATCTTTTTCCTGATCAGTCTTTCCTTTGCTGAGGCTATCATTAAATCGCTCTTCTTGAGTCTGGGATCTCTCTATTTTGCTGAGCGCCGGGTTTTCTGGGCTTTGTTTCTCTGCCATGAGGCTGTCCTCTGTGTTTACCCGCAGAGGCCCTGGGTTCTGGCCCCCAACTTGTACATTTCATATCAAGAAGCCAAGTTTGCATCTTTCTCTCCAGGCCCATCAGGGCCGTGAAAGCCAACCACTCCAAGGTTCCATATTTACCAGGACACGATCGACATAGTTGTTCCTGAAACAATCAAGGAAAAAAGTAGAAAACTGGAATAACGCAGTGCTCCCTTTCGGGGAGGAGGAAAGCAGGATTTGGGTAGGATGGGGCTGGAAGCCATCGGTCAGCAGAACCTTTCTGAGGATCTCTCTCAGCCCATCAGAACCACGCCTTCTTTGATCACAGATTTGTCACAGCCCATTTACTGTGCCAGAACAGAAAGCAGAGATAATATAAACAACCTATCCACATAATTCAAAAAAAAATCAATATATTGACCCAAATGTAACATACAAGAGAAATCGAAGGAAAGTAAGTTGTAATAGTATAATACATATTTCAATATGCAAATGCTCAGAAATAATGAAGAAATGGGACATCAGCCCCTATACATAAATCCACCCAAAGGGACCTCTGCCAGTGCCACCTGGCAGGGGACACTGCGCTGGTGACTTAGGGGCCACGAATGTTGCAGCCAGGTGAATGACAGTTTCCGAACTAATGAACAGCACTAGATAAACAGAAGACATTTCCCTCCAGTTGTCCAAGGTGGTACATTGCTACCAAATTCAGTGTCTGTTACCATCAAGCAAAAATTCTCTGTGCTATGAGGAAAACAGAAATAGGTTCATACTGAGGTCACTGTAAACATGTTTTTCCAACTAGGATCGCTGCCCAATCTAGCGCTTCTTGGATGGCTGCTCAGGTTGTGCACTGAACAGCCAGTGACTGCATCACCGAGGCCAGGGGCGCCCCCTTGGGTTAGGGAGAACCCAGAGAGCCAGGTGGAGTTCTCAAGAGCTGCACAGATCCGGGAAAACTGCACATTGCGTGAGACTGTCTTGCACATGCCAAAACACAAGATCACTCCTGTACAAGTGCACACACACACAATGCCGACTTTTACACTTGGAGAAACAGAGGCAGAGAGGCTAAGTGACTGGTCACCTCCTGACCATGGCCTTGAGCGAAAGGGATAAGGGGCATCGCTAGCCCAGGATCCCACAGAAAATCACAGCACCCTGAACCGGGACAATACCCAAGACCTCACTCCAGGCAGGGGCTGCTCCCCAAAGGGCCCTCTCAGCTCAGGTGCTGGACCCTCTGCCTGCAGGAACTGGGCCTGGGCCAGGCTACAGGTGAAGATGGGGATGGGCTCGGGTCTCCCACGCTGGGCCACTGGGCTTCCATGAGAGGCTGAATGGGGGAGCCTGGCAAGCAAAATCCTTACCATGGACAGGAGGTATGTGTGTGAGCGTGCGTGTATGTGTGTGTGTGTGTGTGTTTATGTGTGTGTGTGTGTGTGCATGTATGCATACACGTGCCCACTACTATTGCAACTACCACCACTGCTGTCAGGCAGGAAAGCAAGTATTTAAAACCCTGACTGTAGGTTTCACACCGGGTGGGGACTTGCCCAAGGCTGGGGGTGCGGGGGGTGGTGGAATGGGGAATTAAGTGGGGACACTTGAGATTTCCTTCTGAGCAAGACCAGGTAGGGGGGCGGGAAGGGAGAGCTGTGCCTCCCTGCTGACGAGCCCTGGTCCCCCACCTCACACGGCCTGATTCTAATGTCTTCTGATGGGACAAATTGGTGAGCACAACTATTAGCTGGGTGACATCAAAAAGCATTAATCTCTGGTTCCCAAGCAAGACCAGCACCACATTAGTGCCTTGCACCCAGTCATTATTAAGACTTTAGCCCAAGGGTGTAATAAATGTTTTATGGCATGCAAACCAAGGTAATGGAATGCAAATCCCATAATATAGCCATACATTTATTTTCTAATGGAGCAAATGATGATGTATTTTATCTGAGAAGAGCTGCTGATAGGCCCTGCTTGGGAAATGTGGAGTTAGAGACCCAAAGGGTGAGTGGGTGGCCCTGCTCAGGTGGGGGCGTGGAGTGGACGAGGGTGGGAGCCACGCTGGGACTTCCCAGCAGTGGTCAAGCTTCTGTGCACACGAACCCCTTGGAAAAGTCCATCGTTCTTGCTGTCACACCCCTGAGAGCCCCCCTTTTGGGGCACATATCGAACATTCTGAGGCTTAATTACATCCCCTTTGCAGAGTGTGCCCGCCCGGAGCCCCCACCCCCAGCCAGAGCTGCATACCAATAAGCTTCTCGGCTCATATTGGCTTTCCAAAAATATGGCTGCATTAAGGTGCGAAATGTTAATGGGATCGAGGGGCGCGGGGCTATTTCTCCAGTGGAGTTAGGCCCTGGCACCGGCACTGCTTTTATTAAGGAGCCAACATCGTTCAGTCACAGCCCTGGGGCAGCAGAGGAGGCTGAGCTGGCTACTCAGGGCCACTGTGGCCCAGGGAAGGGTTTTGGGTGACCGAGTGCCCCAGGTCTTCCTGACGGCTGTGACTTCAGGAAGAACTTTCTAACAATTCCAGTTGTCCAAAAAGGGTGTGGGCTCCCTGTGGCAGGCAGAAGGACTCTTCGTGCCCCCTCTTCTGCCCTGCCCAGGCCCAGGCACACAGGATCCAGCGGGATGAGCCACTGTCTGGTCCCCGGGCCTCATCCTGATGTCTAACATCCTGCCCTGTGCCTAGAGTTATGCAGGCATCACCCAGCCCCAGATCTGTCCCCACCTTCGCGATACTGATAATCTGACTAGGGAAAAACACACACATCTGAAAAGAAGTTAACAAGGTAAACGGCTTACAGCCCACCTGAGCGGTACGACTGGGATTACAAGTATCCTTCCAGAGTTTTTAGAAAAGACACCACTGAGGAGAAAGGAAGGGACATGAAAACTATCAGAGAAAAATCCTAACAGAGACACTACTGTGGGCTGGAGGTATTAAAGACCCCTTAAACCTGAAAATGCAGGACTGGGCCCTTTCCCCAGAGAGCTGATAGTAGGTGTTCACTTCACACTGGTTTCAGAATGCCCTGGAAACAATGACCAGGTCTCAGAGGGCATGGACTATGGCTACAATCAGCCCAGCAGTACTTTGGTCTTCGAATATGCTCCCTTGTTCAATACAACAATAGCAACAAGAGTAAGTGCCTGAGAATTTACATCAGGCCCTGCACTTCATTAGCTCATTCAATCTTTAAACGATCATGATTCCCACTGAAGAACAGTCAGAGTGGGACTTGCTAAAGGTAGTAAGAGCTGGGGTTGTAACCAGGTCCCCTGACTCGGGAGTCCATCCTATACCGTCTGACCCTCCAATTTGAGGTGATAGGGGTCAGAAGAGTAAAGAACTTTACTCAAGGACAATGCTGGTTGGTGCTGGGGTGAGAGTGTCTTTGACCCAAGGCCTCGCTGTCTCCTGCACTAAGTGGCTTTTCGTGTAGGTGTATTATCCGGGAGGCATCACCCCAGGTCCAAGTGGCCGTCTCTCTCTCCTTCAATTAGTCCATGACCAGGAAGAAGAATTTCTCATCCTAAAATAAGTCCAATCATGGATAAATGTGAGTAAAATAACAATGATGGGAAATCTAGTGGGCGTCCCAAATGGATTCCGAGGCCACCCTAACTGGAAGATCTTCATTTGTTTGATTTCTCCATGCCTAGGGATCTTCTCAAACATGGCCACTGCAGGTCAACTGCCCTGAAGAATACTTGGCAAGAATGGGCTGCCTTGAGTTCTGTTCTGTGTGAGCATTATCTTCCAAGGTTCAGCGAACTGGCTAACCCCATCCTGGGAAGGAGATGGCTGGGTGGATCCCCAGCAATCTGAACACAGGCCAGGACTAGGGAGAGAAGTAAGAGGAGCCTAGAGTAAAAAATTTAAGGAGGCATTCATTCTATCCCACAAGTTCAGGCCTTAAAAACAAATGTTCCAGCTGGGTATGCTGGCACATACCTGTGATACCAACACTCTGGAAGGCTGAGGCAGGAGGATCACAAGTTCGAGCCTGGCCTGAATCACTTAGCAATTTAGCGAGACCCTTTTTCAAAATTAAAAAAAGAAAAGAAAAGAAAAGAAAAAGGGCTGAGGATGTAGCTCAATGTGAAGGCCCTGGGTTCAATCACCAGTACAAAAAAAAAAAAAAAGCCCCCTGTGTTAAGTGTTCTGGGTCCTTCTCTTACTTATCTTGCCAGACTCAGGCTGGAGTGGTGACAGAAATTCTGAGGAAAATGTTTCAGGCAAGTACAAAACCAAGAACAGCCTTGCTTGCTTCTGGGGAGATGCAGGAGCTGCCTGGCCCAGCCATGGCTGGACCCAATTACCATTATCCTCAGCCACCTTCCTCTGCACATGCCTCAGCCCTGCTTCCCTCCACTTTCTTCCTGGGCACAGACTAGCTAAAGACAGACTGTCACATGGACCAGGATAATATGAGGTATGATAGAAAAATAGGGTGAATGTTTAAATTTTTTAAAATGTATTACAGTAAAAGACAGAGTACTATTAATCCCCCTCAAAATACTACCCCTCACTTCAAACACACTTATCTCATTGTTCTTACCACTGTCAGTAGCAGTTTTGGAAGTTCCCCCTAATGAGTGTCTTTTTGTGGCTACCTCAATGTCTTGAATCAATTCAAAATGTTCACGGCAATTTCTGTCAAATATAAACATTATGTTGTGTCCTCAACCACCTTATTCACCAAATCCGGCACCATGAGACTTCTGGTTTTTCCCCAAACTCAAAATGACCACATTCAGGACATTGAGGCAGCCATGTGGGTGCAACAAAAGACACTCACAAAAGGAGACTTGCAGAACTGCTCCAGAAAGTGGCAAGATTGATGGGATAAGTGTGTTTGAAGTGAGAGGAGTATTTTGAGGGAAATTAATGGCAATGCGTCTTTCACTGTAACAAATTTTTAACTGTAAACATTCACTGTATTTTTCAATCACACCTCATACACATGAAAAGCCACAGCTGCTCATTATGCTGCAGGGGACCATCAGGGCCTGAAGGCTCAGGCCCTCTCTTGGGAGAGAATGAAATGGTGATTTCACTCCTGGGTTCCAGAAGCCTCCCCAGGTGAGGGCAAGATGGCACCAGCAGCGCCAGGTTTGCTTCTGGCCAGCCCCCAACGGAAAGAGTGTGTCCTTCCTGGGCATAGCAGCAAGTTTTTGCTGGCCTGGCTCTGGTCCCCACAGTGGGGGGCTCACCTGCTCTGATGGCCCACTCTACCCATGGGCCGACTTCTGGGCACCCCAGACATGCAGCCTCATGTAGAATGAGACAGACTTAGTGAGAGAGAATTCCCCAGAGGGTAATCTGGGTGCTCCTGGAGGAGGATGGGTGCTAAGCAGGCTAACTCAAGAGCTGGAGAATTCAGGATCTGGGGCTGCACCCAGGCCTTTCCTGGGGACCCAGAGCCCCTCTGCCCAAATCTGCATTATTTATGGACATCCTCTGTAGGCCTTTTGTGAGGCATGGAATGCTTCCAGCTCATCGTTGGCCACCTAATCCTCCCTGCTAAGGGTCTGGCCAGTGACTTGGGCATTACACTCACTCAGGGAGAATTTGCTGACATTACAAAAGAATGAATGAAGAACCGTGCTGGGGCTGGGCCCCAAACTTTTATTAACTGCGAGGTTAAAAGCTATCGAGGGTCAAGGGTGCCGCAAAGGGGCAGAGGGAGTGAGTCAATTAACACCTGCCTTTTTATTTCCAAATCGAATCCTTGCATGAGGTTTGGGGATGATGTAACCACTCAGCAGTGTCAGGCAGGATTTACGAGGCAGAGCGTGCAGAGCGCAGTCTGCACAGACAGCTGGTCCCAGGCACTCACCCCACTGCCCTCGCCTGGAAGCCTCCCAGAGAGGCACCTTGGCAGTTAAAAACCAGTCTCCCTGCACCCTGGTGGATTTGAGTTGCATCACTTTTTCCTGGGCTCATTTAGAAGGGTGTCCAGTTCAGGCACGACTTCATGCTGTGAGAGGAAGGGAGTGGGAACAATGGGGACCAGAGTCAGTCCTGAGTCCCAGGAATGAGGACACATCCCGTTGGAACCATCTCAGGCTGGTTTGCAGTTGAGCAGGGAGTGGCCCTGGCCAACACGAGGAGTCCATTTGTTAATGTCCACTCTGTGCCTCCTACTCCAAATAATCAGGGTTAGCCTCTGCTGGCAGTGTCTAGGAACGTGGCTGGTGACTCAGGGACTCATGGACTACTTGAGGGCGTGAGAGGAAGGAGGCAGCACCCCTCCCCAGGCCTTCCCACCAGCACTTGGGTCCCAGTGATGAATTTTCGACTGGGTCATTAAATGCTGATTAAAGTACTAGAGGAAAGAACAGGAGGAAAAAAGCAACAATAAGTGTTGTACATACACACACTCCCACCCTGGGCCCCCCTTCCCTGTTCTCAAGCTGCCTCGAAGTTCGTTCCAAGCCTCCATTGGAAATGCTATAAAAGGCCAGGTTAATTAAGTCCTATATATTACCAGCACAACACTTCCAACTTGATTCTGGCGGCTCGGTGAGTGAGGAGGAGGCCAGGCAAGGTCCAGGCGGCTCAGGGTAATAAAACAGAAGACTCAATTACCTTGTACATTTGCAGTTTTTATAAAATCATTGAAAGTCCTCCCAGTGAAAAGCACGATGGAGAGAGCCTGGAATCCTGAAAGCCAGAGGGTGCCCGGGGACCCTGGGATTTTAGAGCACCTCGGACAACAAAGTCAGCCTGGCCATCCGCCCACTTCCCCAGGGTGGGGGACCCCGCAGCGAGGGGTGGCCTGAGGCAAAAGACAAAGGAAGGTCAAAGGGAAGTGGCCTCTCCAACCCTGCACTGAGCACCATACCAGCTCGCTTGAGTACATATCATCCCCGTCTACTGATGAGGAAACTGAGGTAGCAGAATGAGTCTTTGGTGTCCAGGCAAGAAAGGTCAACACCCAGAGCCTGTGGCCTTCACCTGTTACACCCCCACTCCCAAGCAGACAGGCCTGCTGTCTGCTCGCTGTGGCCCTCTGGAGCCCATGGGCCTGGGGTTCCAACCCCAGTTCCATCACTTCCTAGCCAGGAGCCCTTGGGCAGATGGCTTGCCCTCTTTGAGCCTTAGAGAAATTCCCTTCCTCATCTGTGAAAACAGTATTTTAGCGTCTTTGCAGCACCGTTAAATGGATTAAGTGAGACGAAGGTGTATGAAATGCTCAGTATATGATATATATATATTAGTCATTAGGCTTATGTACTAACTACAGTCCTACTGGTGGTGACCAGCTCCCTACATTTGCCAGAGTGACAGCTCATGAGCCACACGCCTGTGCTGAAGAGCCAGGTGAGCCCTCCCCACTCTTCCTCGGCACCACAGGGACCAAATGCACAAGTTACGCCTCCCCTTTCTGAGCGTCACCGAAGGGCAGGAACCTCCTTCCTATGGAAGAACCTCGGTTTGTTTCTCCACCGTGGGAGGAACAAGAACAACAGCTGTATATATGTAAAAAATGACTACTTATTTTCTTCTTCAATAAGCAGAAACTGTTCAATACAGCTAGTCCTTAAGAAATGGGAATATAAAGCTTCAATTCAGCAGAGGTCCAGAGGAAGAAATCACCCTGTAGGCTGCAGCCACAGTGACCCAGAGTGATGCTTCCCAGAGGGTTGGAGAGAATTGAGCCTGGAGCCCCCTCATCCCACATCAAGAAGTGGAATCTATTTCCCCTCCCCTTGAACTTGGGCAGGACTCTGTAGCCCACTCAGCAAATGGGAGGTAGTACGTGTGACACTGCCCGGGCAGCCACAAGAATGCAGTTGAGTCACCTGCAGCCTTGGGACCTTCCAGCTAAGGTTCACACTTCGTGGAGCAGAAGCAAATGCCCCCACTGCATCCTGTCTGCATTCCTGATCTGTGGAGTTTATCAACAGAGGAAGTGTTATTTATACCATTAGGTTTGGGGTGAGTTTTAACCTAGTACTACATAGCCCAAATAGTCAATCACAGCTCATGGCTCGAATAGCCAATCAAAGCTCATAGCTCAGATAGCCAATCACTGCTCATAGCCCGAATAGCCAATCACCGCTCTCGACACCAGGTTCAGTTCCAGGGGCTGACATGCTAGAAGGTCATGGACTGACAGAAGAACCAAACACTAATTAGAGTGGCAGGCTCCAAAACTTCATCCCAGACAACCCAACTTGCCTCGTTCCCAGGTCTTCATGTGCTGTGGAAGGTGGTAACTGCAGCTTCATTGTCACCAGCAAACACTGGTGACTGTCAGAGCAAAGGTGGCAACTGGAGGGTGGCATTTCTTCCCAGAAGAGATCTTTAAGGATTCACGTTCTTTTTTTTCTTTTTTTTTTTTCTGGTACTGGCAATTGAACTCGGAGCCTTCCCCAGCCCTTTATCATTATTTTCTTTTTAATTTTATTTTGAGAGAGTCTTGCAGAGTTGCCCAGGCTGAGCTCCAATTTAACTCAGCCTCCAGAGTGCTGGGATTACAGGTGTGCACCACCACTCTGAGCTTTAATAGTTACAGGACTATTCAGGTTTTCTATTCCCGTTAGTTTCAGTGGTTTGTGTTTTTCTGAGACTTTGTATATTTCGTATAAATATTCAAATAAACTGGTAAAAAGTTGTCCTGCTGCCTTTTTAATGAATCAAGACCTTCCCTTTCTATTACCTCCCCTCAAACTGTGCCGTAGGGTCACTCCATGTTCTCCTGACAGGCAATCATGCCGGTAGTGTTGCTGCCACCCCCTTGCGGCCCCAGGCACCTCGTCCCAGGCAACCCAGGGCAGGGGGACAAAGATGTTCTGCACATCGGCAAACTACAGCTGCTGCTGTAATTCACCCACAAAGTTACGGGCACCTGAGGACATCCTCAAGTGCCCTGAGTGGCTAGGGTTTCGGGTGGCCATCTCCCCACCCACAGTGGGTAGTCTTTTTCTTTTCTTTCCTCCTCACTGATTTCCCAAGCCCAGCAGATGCTGGGAGCCCACGCTGGCAGCCCACAATGTCCCACTCTCATGTCTTCTGCTGGCTTATTCCCCGCTGAGGAGAGCAGGATCCCACAGGCTGCACTAAGGGCTGGGATCTGGGGACAGAGGGGACTTACAGGGTGGCAAGGTGTCTGTTTATCCCAGGGCGATGTCACATGTGCTGATGCTGACACGGGAGTGGAGAGTGTGCCCCCTGTGGTGTCTTCAGGATATGACCACTTGCACGTACCCTGCTGCTCACCTGCCCCCCACAGGGCCCCCTTGTGTCTTGGTGGTTTCCTGAAACCATAAAGGATGGCACTGTGAGTGGTTCTCCTGCTGGGGAGCCCCAGTCTGCAGTCCCCAACCTCCATCTGCCTCTTTGGTTGGGTCCCCCTTGCTACCCAGAAGCCTCTCCCGAAAAGAACAACTGCCCCGATTCAGCCTGCCCCTGAGGGTGGCTGCTCAGAAGGTCTTAACATCATCCTCCACCCGGCCACCGTGCTGGGGACAGCAGAAGACACAACTGCCATGGGGCCTGTCTGCTGGGGTCACCGTCCCCAGAGACTGAGGAAGGAGCTACTCAGCCAGCGCCAGAACCTAACGTTTGCGGGATGAGGTGGTGCCCATGTGGGTATGGAGGGGGTTAAAGGAGCATGGCGGGAGATGGGAGATGGGAGATGGGCTGGCAGTGCTGCTGGGAACAAGCTGGGCCAGCTCTGATAATTAGAAGTGAACATCAGTAAACAATGCCTTTTCCCCTCATTAAGGACAAATCTGTATGTATAATGTGCCTATTTTCTCTTTCATTAACTTATAAATGGCCACTACTTTGAAGCCATTTAGCCAGCAGTTGTGACTTGCCTATCAGCTCAGGGTCTGACTCCTCTTTCTCTCCTTGCAGACAGAGGCGCTGCCTGCACACACAGTCCCCAGGGGGAGACACCCCCTCCACAAGGGGCTTCTGCCCTGGGCCCCTCTGCCCAGCTAATCTGATGACTCCCTCACACTCCTTCTCTAAATTCTCTTGTCTATGTTCTGGAGGAGTGAGGACCTCCCAGAAAGCGCCCCATCTGCGAGCATCCTTCAAAGGCCAGCAATCAGTTGGGACCAGAGACCCCGAAGGTGAGATGCCACATCAGCCCTCAAGAAATTCACAGTCCGGGAGAAAGACCAGCGACAAATGTGTATAAAAAAGTGAGTGGAAGTTCACACTGCAAGTGGGGAAGGCTTCCCAGAGGAGAATGTCTCCTCCATCAGTCAGGGAACATCCCTAGGAATTAATATCGAGTCTCCCTAATCAGACTGGGGGCTTTCAGAGGCTACCAACGGCGTCCCTTTCATTAGACTAGGAGATTCCCTGGAGGTAAGGATGGGAGAACCCCAGGAGCAGGACTATTGCTCCTTCCAGATCAAAAACTCCTACAAACCAAGACCTTTGCAGGGCAGGGCTAGACTGTCCCCATCTTCCGCCTGGCAGCCCCCCAGGACCCTGGGTAAAGACGGAGCCTGGCCCCTGCAAGCAGTTTTCCTGTCCCTACCTTGCTCCAGGGGCCCACAGTGTTCACCAACCCTGGGCAGGGACTTGGGAGACATGGAGATGAGGCCAAAACCGGAAAAGGACACAGTTTTCACCCTCAGGAGAACCCAAAGGCTGTGCGATTTTGCAGCGACATTAATCTGCACAAAGGAGTGGTGAGACAAAGGAAAGGGAACCAAAAGGAAGACTCGAGTGCTTCTTTTGTGGCAGCTGGAGGCAAGCACATTATCTGCTTTCTTATTCCACTTAAGCTCTCACAATCAGGAGATAGATGCTATTTACCTTATTCTACCAATGGAGACCTAGAGAGCCAGAGAGGTAAAGCGATTTACTCAAGGTCACACAGCCTGTCTGGTAGGCCTGGGAGTTAAACACAGTCTCTGTAGATGAATAACAGCTTGCAGGTAAACAGCAAAGGAAAGAGAAGCAGCAGAACAGGAAGAATGGAGGAGTCATCCTCCTGGGAGCTGCTAAACCTCAGATGCAGGAAAGATTTGGAGAAACCAAAGGTGACCTGAAGATCTTCCGATGGTGAAGCTGGGCTGAACTCCCCACTTCTGACCTCTTACCTTGCCTGGCTATGGAAAGGGGAGACTCCACAAGCCTGATGGGGGACAGTGCTCAGAAACTCGGCAGTTCTGAAAATGTCACCTCTTGATACTATTTTAACTTTAAATGACTTCTGATGGGTGCTAGGATGTTCCACTGTTGGGACACAGCCACCATGGTCACAGTCATGGGCCTCACTAGTAATTCCAAAGAAATGGAAACAACTTAAAACTCCATCTACAAGAGAATGGAAAAGTAAAAGAGTGTATTCATACGTAGAATGCTACACAGCAGTTACATGGAATGCAGCGGCCCGATCCTCGACACTGCGAAAACAAAGCAAAAAGGAACGAAGTAGATAGAACTGAGCTCAGTGAAGAAGACAAAGCAACTTGCATGTGGAGAGACGCAGCGTGCTGTCACTTATGGAAACAGGCACTGCCAGGAAACGTACCCTCCACTCACCCGGTCTGTAAAATACACATCGAACTGATCACAGTGGGTACTTCAGGTTGGGGGTGGGTGTAGCCAGGTAGCAGGGTCAAAGGGGATCCGGTTTTCCAGGGTGACCGCTTGTCCAGCTTTGCCCGGGAGCTTGTTCCCTGTAGCAGGTGTAACTAATAACCGCTCTGGCCTTTCGCTCCACAAGTGCTCTGTTCTGGTGATAAATTACAGAATGGCCCTACTTATCTGTAGTATTTATTCATTTTTTTACAATAGGAAGCATTAATTTATCACTTGTGTCATTTCTCCCAATGCGTAAGGTAGGAGGTATGGTCCTCCTCCCACCCTCTAGGCTCCGGGTCCAGCCCCTCAGAAGTAAATATTGGCGCCAGTTTTCTAGCGTCCTTCCTGACACTGTAAATCCATAAACAACCGCATAACCTGAAAACACCGAGGAAGAGACAAACGCAATGATATGGGATGCGCACTCCCAGATTCACTCTTCTCACTTAACTGTGTCTCTCTGGACCGCCAGGAAACCCTCATTTGCACAGTTCCCCGTTCCTGCCCACAGGGAGCAGATCCAGTGAAATCACAGTGTGTGTTTCTGTCAAGCTTTCTAGGTGGCTCTGCGGTGCTGGTCCCCGGACTCCATGCTCAGCTTTGTCTAAAGAACAATCATTCACTCACTTATTCAATAAACAATTATAGGCCCTTGCTCTGAGTCTGGCACTAGCTAATCTCGGACTTCAGCAAAGAACACAGGAAGCGCTGGCCTGCAGGACACAGCCTCCAGGATCCTCCCAGCAGTGTCCACCCATCACTGGCAGCCATCATAGTGGTCATGGTGACAGAGTGAATCATGGCACATCTTCTTACTATGTGGCCTTGGAAAAATACTTAGCTGCTCTCTTCCTCAGTTGCCTTATCTGTAAAATGGGCACAAGTATGCCTACATCACATGATGGGCACTCAATCAATTGCACCCACTATTATTACACTAAATTATAAGCTACACATATATGATTAATAATAAAAGTCATGTAGTGCCCTTACAAACAATGTTTAAACTTAGTCTAATCTTGAAGAAATTGTGAAACAAATATACTTGAAGACATTCTTAAAAAATAGCCTGTACTCTTAAAAAATATCAATGTCATAAAAAAAAAAAAAAAGCAGGGACCCTTTTAGATCTTAAATGGTGACAAAGCCAGGCATGATGGCACCACTTACAAAGCCAGTTCTCCAGAGGCAGGAGGATCACCAAGAATTTGAGGCCAGCCTGAGCTACATAGTGAGTTCAAGACCAGCCTAAACTATATAACAAGATCCTCTCTCAAAAAAATAATAACAAATAAAAGGTGAAGGAGACATACAAGTAAATGCAAAGTATATTCCAAGTTTAGATTATAGATTTAAAAAAAATATATATTCATAAGTAACATTATCAAGATAGTAAAAGAGACAAACACTGTAGAATGTTGAATTTCTTGAGTATGATAATTGCACTATATAAATGCCCTCAGTCTTAAGGGCCATATACTGAACATTTAAAAATAAAGCATGCTGGGGGTACAGCTCAGTGGTAGAGCTTAGCATCCAAGAGGCCCTGGATTCAATTCCAGGGCAACAACAAAAACTAGAATCAATGTGTCACACTGTCTACACATACCTTCCAAACGGTTTAGAAAATTGCACGTACAGAAATGGGGGAGGAAAAAGAGACAGACAGGGAAAAAGACACATAGAGAGATACACAGAACATGAAGCAAATGTTAATAATCAGTATATTAGGGGTGCATATGGGTGTTTCTACTCTTCCAATTTATTTTATAGATTTGGAATTTTTAAGAATAAACATTAAGAAAAGTAAAAAATGATTTTTTTTAATTAAATGAAAGCCAGGCGTGGTGGCACATGCCTGAATCCCAGCATTCAGGAAGCTGAGGCAGGAGGATTGCTGTGAGTTCAAGGCCAGCCTGGAATCCGTAGCGAGATCTTGTCTCAAAAATGAAACAAACAAATGAACAAAAAAAAAAAAAAATGCAGGACACTAGTTGATTTGGGCAGGAAAGAGTAACTGGGAGGAACGTGCTGGAAGCATCCAGGAGCCCAGGACGCCCTGTTTCCTGAGCTGAGTATGTTTACTTTAGGAGAATTTTTGAGCTGGATTTCTCCTCCTGTCCGCTTGTGTGGCATGTGCCGATGGATACATTTGTTTAGAGTAATCACCACAATAAAGTAGCCTGCACTGTAGCCCACTGGTCTGGGTCTGCAAATGCAGGGAGCGCTGGAGGCTGGGGCGGAGGCTGGAGGGAAGGCTGGGTCTCTTTCCTGAGCACTGTGCCGTCTCCAGGGACACAGGCAGAGGGGCCTGATGATGCCAGCCTGGCCTTCAGCCTGGCTCCTTGGGAAGGCCGTAGGCTGTGTCCGGGAGGCACCCCTTCAAGGAGGCGGGGGTGGCCTTGACCCCACATTTCTCAGGCCCCGATCTTCTCCTCCTTGGCAGCCTGTGGGCTCAGATGGATGTGGGATTAATGAGGCATCTCATCTTGTGTGAAAAGTAAGTCGAGGGGTCACATTTCCTGCTCCTCGTGTTGTTCCCTGTGTCCTGGGTCGGATCAGCTTCACTAGCTGAGGACAGAGCAGTCACCTCTCTGTGTCTTGCAGATTAATTGCTGCAGTCCTGGCTCGCCTCGACGAACGGGTGTGATAGCCAGGGCTGATGCTTACGTGGAGCTCAAAACCTGCCTGGCTCTGTGCTGGGGACGGGATATACAGAACTCATTTACTACAACTCTCTGAGGCAGGTAGTATTTTTTATCCATTTTACAGATGGGGAAATGGAGGCATTGAGATATTTAAAAAGTAATTTGCCCAAGCAGGATTGACTAAATAATTTTCAGTGCAAAATGAAAATGTGAGGACCTTGTTCAGAACTGACAAAGACTCTCAAGATATCAAGCATCAAGCGAGTCTGGAGCCTATTTAAGGAGACCGAGCTGTGATACTGCACAGGTTCGCATAGCCACGAGCCAGACTGTACTCGACATAGCCCAGGCAGCCCAACCCAGCATCTCTCTTCCTCACACTGCACCACACCGTACCTCTCTAACTCAGGATCTTCCTCCCCTCACCTATGACCATCCGGGAACCAGGGGCGCTTCCTTGGTGCCAGGTGGAGACAGGAGGAAGTGGTCTCACCTGTCACTTGCCACAGGGATTGCTTGTGCAGCTTAGTACCTCTGTGACCAGCTGTAAGGACGCCCTTGCTGGTCCAGATAGCTGGGTGGGCACAACATGACCACCACCAGAGCTGTGACACCCAGGGGGTCTCTGCCCTGCCATCTGCTGGGTCGGCACCAGGCTCCTAACGAGCACTTGATATTAACTTGGTTTGCTTATTCCAACTCCTTATCTCCTAATGCTAAGCTTCGCCTCTGGGATCCTTTATCTTTCCTGCCAAAAGATCTCTAGGAGAACCGATTTAGTTGATCAGAAAGGCTCCAATAACCTTAACCCCGAAAGAAAACAGTCAATCAGGGTCTGAACTCAGTCCTTCCCAGAGGCCGCCTGGCCTCTATGTCCATGTTTGTGATGAGCCCCACACACCAAAACCATCTTACAACATTCCGTGCTGCACCCCTTCCCCACAGCAAAGTGTTTGCCTACTTACCTCATAATCGCATGACTAAAACAAGAGACATTACTTATCTTCCAGAAAATCTAGTTTTGCCTTAAAAAGTGCTTCATTACACAGAGCTTAACACCACTGGTATACCAGTGTCATCCCCAGATACTGTCTCAGTGCCATAGGTGGCTAAGATCAGATAATAAAACTTTAAAGGGTAACAGGTTGGAGATATACCATGGACAGGAAGGGGCAGAGCTAGGGACATCTGGGTTACTGTTACCACTATAACCCCACTTATACCCAGTGGCTGGGAGACACCTGGAAATCCCTGATTGCTCTCAGTACCCTGGGCCTCACTGCAGTCAGGCTAAATTCCTCCCCATTTTAAATATGTATTCACTTGCAGATAGCAGAATATCCAACCCAAAGTGGCCAAAACAAAGAGAGATGTATTCTTTTTACATGATAGAAATACATAAATAGGATGCATAGTGGCACTGATTTACTAGCTCAACAATGTCAGAATGGGTATCACTACAAATTGCTTGGTCTTTGCATCATACAGTCCTTGAAGACTTCATTCAAGACAGAGAAAAGGTAAGAAAGGACAGCACTGGCAGTATCCGATGTCCTTTATCAGAAAAGGAAAAGACTTCCTAGTGCCTCCAGAACACTTCAGTTTATGCTTCACTGGGCTAAAGAGAGTCATGTGGCCTTCTCTAGCTGCAAGGGAGTCTGGGAACTTGTCTTGTCCAGGACCAGGCACATTTTAACCACGACCAAAGTTGGAATGGTGAAGCAAGGAGTTGCCACACCCTTTGTCCTATGGTCTTCTCAGCTGCCCCAGGACCCCAGAGCCTCTGCCCAACCACCCCAGGGACCCCACAAAGAAACCTTTGCAACTCTGAGGACCTCCCAGGGCCCCAGGCAAGAAAGGCCCACCCAAGGAGCTGGTATTTCCCCTGAGCCAGCAGGCACTGAAGTCAGCATGCTCCTGCAGTGATTAATGATGCTCTGCAGAGCTGGGGAAGAGGTGGCTAATTAGCTATAGACTGATTAAGGACACAGCAGACAAAGTCCCAGACACAATAAATATGAATTTTCCATCTTCCCCCCATCCCCCACCCCGCATCTTGCCACCACCAGCAGAAGCCAGGCCTGAGGCTGTGTTCACAGTCCACCTGCCTGGGGAAGTCCAGAAGATGTCACATCCATCACAGTTCCCACTGCCTGGCGTCAACCGGGGCATGGCGGCCAGGATGGGCATATGGGATCGTCTGTGCTCTGGGCCAGGCATGGTACCAGCTGTGGGATCTCCAAAACAAAGCAAGTCTCTGCCCTAAAGAATCCACAGCTGACCTGCAAAGGTCCAGAAAGGGCTGAGTAGAGAGTGACCTGGAGTCGCTGGACAGGGTTCCATGCAGCGGATTGGGGCAGATTTCATGAGCACAGAGGGGACCCTGGAGAGAGAAGAGGCCACCTACACAGGAAGGGAGGAGACATGAGCAGAGAACAGTCCTGGGGCAGGGAGAGGAGTGGGTGGGATGAGCGCAGGATGTGACAGAGATAAGGACAGATGAGAAAACAGGAGATTAGGTATGATGCAGCCCAGCTGTGTCCAGCCTTGGATTCCCCTATAAAATGTGCAATCTGTGTGCAAGGTGCCCCTAACCCTAACCCAGGGTTAGCCCCCTCCACCTCCAGCTGGGCCACCATCTGTGTCTCCCACACCAGAAAACACACCTAGGTACAGGCAAAGTCACCCCACAGTGGACCAGGCTGAGGCTTGGTGCGAATAAGCTCTCTGACACATGATTCCTGTACAAGATAAAGCTGTGATAAAGACAAAGGATGCATTTCAGCAACAGATAACAGAGAAATTCAATGAGTGTGACTTCTCAGGTCTCAGTTTCCTCCTGGGAGACAGCACGCTGGTGACAAAGATCAATGCCTGTGGAGGGGAGACTTGGGAAGTACCCCACCCCAACCCCACCTTGCTGGTTCACTCTTCCCCATTCCTCAGGTCTCAGCTCAAGTTGAGACTCTGCTGGGCATGATGATGCACACCTGTAATTGCAGCACTCGGGAGGCTGAGGCTGTGAGTTCAAGGCCAGCCTGAGCTACATAATGAGTTCAAGGCCAGCCTGAACTACATAGTGAGACCCTCTCTCAAAAAATAAAAAGGGGTGTTGGGGATTTAGCTCTCTGGTAGAGCACTTGCCTAGCAGGTGCAAGGCCCTGAGTTCAATCCCCAGCAACCCCCCCCACAAAAAACATTAGATGAGAGTCTCTGTATTTCCCTTTGATAAGCATGTCATAATTTCTATTAATGGATTTAGATGATTGTCTTTACTACTGTACAACAAATATGACGGCGCCCAAGCTGTTGAAATTCTGGAGATACAATGAGACACAAACCTACTTTCATGGAGCTTGTGGTCTCGGCATAAGTCCCAGGTGGTACCTAAGCAAGGGTGCACCCTAATGCCAAAAGTGAGACTTCCCCAGGCCCAGTAGAGCAATCAGACAACTCGGGCATTAGTGCCATGCAAGTGGAAAACCACACCCTTTGAGCAACCCCTCCAAGGCCCTCCACGTGAGGTTGCCGGGTTGTACGTGACAATAGGGGCTGTGATGGATGCCGGTGTGTGTTGCCCTCTCCACCTTCAGAGCCCCGGCGCTCCTCCAGCTGCAGGGAGTGTTCTGTCAACAGCTCCCCGGGACTTGTCCTCAGCGGAAGAGACACATGCCATTCCCAGAGTAAGCCCCAACTGATGTCTGGCCACTTGAGAGGATACAGGCCCGGCCTCCCACCGCAATCCAGGACACTGCACACAGTCCAGGCTTCAGAGCTCCCTGTGGGGTTGGCAGCTGCTCCCTCTGCCCAGTCCTGTTTCCCTCCCTCCAGTACAGGTGCAGATATGCATTATCCACTTCTGAGAACCCTCCCGAGTAAGATTCCCACATGCCAATCCCCAGTCTCAGGGTCTCCTTCTGGGAGAAGCTGACTGAGGGACAAGCCGGAGCTGAAATCCACCCTGGTGTACAGTTGCTCACTCCAGAGGAAAGGTTCCTTGCCCTGAGCCCTTTGGTGACTCAGCAGGAGCCCAGCCCAGGCCCCAGCATCCCACTGGAGAGACGAATCAGGAATCCAAGCCACTTCCAAGAAGTCCTTGGCAGCAGCCTAAGGAAGGAGTTGAGCCTTGTGGCCAAGTGATTTAGAAGACTCCAGAGGAGAGTACAACTATGCGAAGAAGCCCACCAGCCCCTCATGCTCTGATTCCAGCTGATTTAACCCGCCCTCTATTTCAGCAAGACAAGTGGGAAATAAGGACAGGAAAATTCTTAATCTGTGTGCCAGAGATTCCCAACAATTTGGACAGGGTCAAACCAGCCACCAGCATCCCACATTCAGGGCCAAGGATGCGGGAGCTTGCCTGGGTGGGTGTAGGGGGAGGGTGCAGGAAGAGGGAAGGAATAAGAGTTGCACAAACTTAATAATTGAAATCATTAATAGCAGTAAAATAAGTTGTCCATCCTACATGTAATTTGTAGCAATGTTTGGTTACTGAGATTAATTTCCGGTAATGAAATACTAATTAAACCATTTATTGAATAATGTATTTGCTTGGTGGTGTTTTATGGGTGTTCACTTATAAATATTTTAATTACTTTTGCTAAGTAATTAGAATTTACTAAATAATTTCCAAACTATTTATTAATTTCTAGCAATTCCTAGCCAACCAACAAGTAATTGTTTTACTCTATATCAGTAATTAATGTCTTTCTTTTTTAAACTTTGAGTGAAGAGAAAGACAGTTCTGAAAATTTGTCTATTCTACACACATGAGGCTGGGTGTGTTAAGGGAAAAAGAAAACGTAAAAATAACTCATATCCAACCTGACTCAAACACTGTTAACATTTTTATTTATCTTTGCAGGATTTTCTTACATACTATTTTTTCAAAACTGAGCTGCCAACTACAGGCTTTCTGGACACCCAACTTGGACAAGTTTTGTATCATGTTTTCTAAAATGCCAAGGCAATGTAGCTCAGTGGTAGAGTGGTAGCTCAAAGGCCTGGATTCAGCCTGTACACACACACACACGTACATGCGCACACCTGGCCAAACCATTCTAGGGAAACATTCTCTTTAACAATTCAAGAGACTTCCTGAAAGTAACACTATTTCCACCTCTACACACCTACCATGTTTCGACACTATGCAAAATATGTACAAGCGTAACCTCCGATCTTCACAAGGAACTATGAACCACTCTGTGACAGGTGCTTATGTGACAACGAGCCTCCACATGGCAGAGTCTCAGCTGGAAGTCACCTGCAATTAAAAAAAATGATCTGGGACAAAAAAAAATACTCGAATAAATGAATATATCTACTTTGGCCATAAAAATGGGATCACAGTGAATATATTGTTCTGGGCTCCTCTGTTCTGTTTTCACATCAATAAATATAAATCAGTATCCACATACATATAAATAATATGCCATGAAGCTACCCTTCTGTTTATTATCCAATTTCTAACTGCTGGATATTTTGGTTCTTTTCAGTAGTTTGCTACTGTCTTAGTTACTTTTGTCATTGCTGAGACAAAATACCTGACACCCAAAGGAGGAAAGGCTTTTTTAGCTCACAGCTTTTAGAGGTTTCAGTTCATAGTTGCTTGGCTCCCAGGCCAGGCGGCATGGCAGAGGGGCAATCATGAAGGAGACACAGTCCATGGCGGGCAGAAGGCAGCAAAACAGCAAAGTAGAGAAGGAGTAGCAAGCAACGACAGCAGCCCTCTTTCTGTCACTTATATTCTATCCAGGCTACACATCCTTAAAGTGGGTAGCACTCACAGCCAGGGCAGGCATTGCCATGATCCACACTCAGAACTATGCCAAACCAATCAGTGGACAAATTCAGTAATCACACATCCTTAATCCCAGCATCTCACACTTTAGATCCAGACGCCTCTGAAAAGCCCAACTTATGACCACATGAGGCTTTAAGGGGACATCTAGACACAATCCATAACAACTACTGTGAGCAAAACTATAATAAATGTCATTGTACATAGATTTTTGTGCATTGTTCTGATATTTCCTTAGAACATATTCCTAGAAGTAGAATTACTGGTTTGGAGTTTCTGAGCATTTTTAAAATTTGATTCTACACAAATGTCTCAAGAAAGAGTGTACACACTTATATTCCTCCTCTGTCATGTTTTCTTGCTCCATGTACAACTGTTACACTTTAAAATTCATGTCACTTGTTTCAATCCTTATCTAAGTAAGGAAGTGGCCTAGGAGTTTCTGACCCACAGAACTTCACCATCCATCTCCCATTGGCTTCGGAGAAATGCAGGTGGCTCAGGAAGACCTACAGGCTATGTCTTCTTCATGATGTGAACAGCATCCAAATGTTTAAAACTATTCTCCACCACACCATCCTTCTTTCCACACAGTCTCCTCCTTTCTACTCAGGGATTTGGCCTCTTTAAAGAATCACTAGGGGTGACACATATGGCTTACTTCGGCACCAGCAGATGTCTTCCCCATGGGTTGACAGAATAGATATTTATGGGCTCTCTCCTTGGCCCTTAACAAAATATTTCTCCCACCAGCATGTCACAGTGCCTCACATTCTACCACCAGTGACATACATGAAGTAGTTTCCTAAACATTTAGAGGTTAGCCTGGGTAGCATTTTATGATTTAATTTGTTTTTCCTAAGGCTCACCCATCTCTTTTCTAACAGTCCTCCCTCACTACTGCCAAGCCTCCCAGTGCCTTTGGTCATCCAAAGACCCAATCTTACCCCTCCCTACTCCTCTGACAAGAATGTTTGAAATAATTTTTCAGTAAATATGTGTTTTAGCCTGCTTTGTGTTGCTATAACAAAATACCTAAGACTGGTTACTTTATAATGGGAAGGTGTTTTGGGATCATGGTTTTAGTAGTTGAAAAGTCCAAGCTCAGATGGCCACATCTGGCAAGGGCCTCATTCTGTCTCATAATATGGCAAATGGCATTACACAGTGGGAACACATTCAAGGGCAACGAGTTCTACATAGAAGAGGCCAAAGCACCCAGAGTCACTTTTCTTGCTTCCTAACAACCTGCTTTCATGGTAACTAATCCAGCTCCTGGTGACCCAACTCATTCCTGAGAGACCTGGTCCAGCCTCTCAAGAAAGACATTAATTCATTCAGGAGGGTGGAGCCCCCTAATTATCTCTTAAAAGGCCCCACCCCCTCTCAAACATTTTATTGGGACTCAAATTTCGACATCAGTTTTGGTGGGGATAAACCATGTCCAAGTCACAGCAATGTGAGAATCATTCCCCTGCCCCAAACAGACAGAGCTTTCCTCACTGGAAGAAGTGTTTGAACAACTCTTTGAGTAAAAACAGGGAGGCAAAGAGTGAGCATGACTTGGGCAAAGTCTTGGAGTAGAGATAGAATGAAGGCCACTGAAGTCTCCTCTCTCCCAAAAGAGAACCCCAAGGCAGTGCCACAGCTGGTCCCAACTCATTCCTCTAAAGAATAGATTACTCCCACAGGCATATCTGTATGGTGACACCTCCATTATTTTTCCTTTACTTCCTCTATTCTTTGTATTTCATCTCTTTCCCTGAAAATGCCAGGTCTCGGGCACCTCTCCAGACCTTTGAAAGCCCCAGGAGAGGAAAGGAGGAAGGATAAGAACCTCAGGCATTTCTCCTCACAACCCAGAAAGGTCAAGGAAAACAAGCCTGGCTTGCCTTGGTAGAAATCCCTTCCCTTTGGGCCAGAATAGAGCTAATTTTAATCACTGCTAACACATACGGAATCCTCACAACGTGACCAGCCCTCCATTAAGCACTTTACATACATTATCTCACATGTTTTTTAAACATATTTCTTCTTATTTAACCAATGGGAAAGAAAATGAGCCTTCTAGAGTTTAAATGAAGATTGATTAAGTAAGAGAAGCCTAGATCAGAATCCAAGTCTCTCTTTTTCTAGAGCCCAAAGTTTGTAAATATCATATTCGGTTGTCTCTAGACAGTAGGTGGATGATCCATCAGTTCACAGGAAGAGAGAAAGACAGAATGAGGCAAGGAGGAAAATTTTCCATCACTGTAATGCAAAGAAAATAGTGTCATCTATCACAAACAGGAGGTAACATTAAAACACACTCACAATTGCTACTAACATTTTTGGTCTACAGGGCATCTATAGTTACAGGTTCTACGTTTGAGAAATACTGGAACATTTGATCTCTGAGGTCCTTTTCTAGCATCTAATTCCACAATCTCCAGTGTTTAGGTTCTTTTTTGAAGGAAAACTAAATTTGGTGGACCTTAGGTGCACGGGTAATAAAATGCTAAGGGCACATCTTGGATCTTATTCATCTTTATATTCTCCATCAGCATTCAGTACAGCATCTATTCCAGGACGGATATGTGAAAGATGAACTATGAATTTCCTTCCCCTCTCTGGGTATTGGTGACCCCATTAGGACAAGAAAAGGGCTGGAGTAGATGGTCTTGACAGATTCCTTTTGCTTTGCCTTTTGATTCTCTGACTTTCTGGTCCTTCAATTCCTGCAGTAGGCAGAATTCGAAAGATGCTCCCCAAAACTGCTATTCCCTGGCTATTCGATCAAATCCAGGTACTGTTGTGAGATTTTTTTTCAGATGTAATTAAAGGCTCAAATCATTAAGAGACAGAGATGGTTGGGCTTTCCCCAAGAAGGCAACGCTTTTTTAAAAAGCAGAGTTTTCTCCATCTGGTAACCGGTAACAGAGAAAGAAGTTAGAAAGATTCAAAGTGAGGGAGGAAATCAATTCAAAAGAGGTTCTCTCTATGACTGAGATGGAAAGAGCCACAGGGAAAGTCCTAAGAGTGACAAGCTGAGAGTGACCCCAGCTGTGATTATTAATTACGATATGTCAACTTGACTTTTAAGAACCACATAGCACATTGATAAAGTTCTAGGTGTGTCTGTGGATGGTTTATACGTGGGCCAGCAAGCAGAGGGGGAAGACTCACACCAGATGTAGGGGGCACCAGCCAGTAGGCTTGGGGCCTGGCCAGAACATAAAGGGAAAGAAGGAATTGTTCCTTTTTTTTTGAAAATGCTCCAGTCTTTGCCACTGTATCTTGACACTGGTCTCCAGTTGCTTCAGTCTTCTAGATCGTACTCGTACCAGTGACTGTACAGTGAACTTTAAAGCCTTCAGTCTTCCACTGCTACTGGGTCCGCTGGCTCTTCAGCATACAGCCATTTTAGATTCTTCTGCCTCTGATCCTTCACACAGCTACTGTAACTCTTCTGCGTCCTATAAGCCTAATTAATAAACCTTTTTTATTTAATTTTACATACAGTATATTTTATACTGATTCAGTTCCTCTAGGGAACTCTAATTACACCAACCAACAGCCAGAAAGAAGATGAAGACCTCAGTCCTACACCAGCTACAAGGCGGGACCTGAATGAGCCTGCAAGTATAATTCCCAGAGGATACAAGAAGACCCCAGCTAGGTCAACATCTTGATTTTGGCTTTGCGAGATCTGCAGCGATGACCTACAGAACTGTTACTAGACAGCAGGGTGTCCAGGGGTCCTTCCCAGAGTCTTCTTAGCCTGTTCAAACAATTGAACAGGACAACCAAAAAACATAAGTTTAATCTTTCTTAAAGGTGAAGATGAAGAAAAAGTACTGATTAAAGATAAAAGAAATGCCCTGAAGAAAAGGAGACAGAAGAGAAAAAAATGCCCTGCATACAAAGCAGGCCACTCCAAGACCTAGAAGACAGTGGCCCCAAGGCCAACGGCTGCCATCTTCTATATCTACCTTCTGACATCAGATCCAGGCCACCCCACGCAGGACTCTGAAGCTGCTATGCACGTGTCCCAGCCACGACAGACGGGTCTCTGTAATTTACAGGTCACGCCCAATTGCCCAGCAGCTTTGCCATGCCTTAATCCCCTGCCACAGAACTGTGAGATAATGCATCGTTTTAAGCTACTGGAACTGTGGTAATTTGTTATGTTGCAGTAAAAAAATGAAAACATCGCCCTATCCTATTCCAACTGGTACATGTCCTTCCCCAGAGCCCCCCAGTATTTGACCTGTGAGAAGAGCTACATGGACCTCACTTCTAGGGCAGATGAGGAAGAAAAGGAGGTAGAAGAGAAGGAGGAGCAGGAGGAGGGGCAGCTGAGAATCAGTTTTGGAAATTTTTAGCTGATGCTTCTTTTTGACAATTTCATGGAACTCTAAAAAGGAGGAATTAAATTTTGATTTTTACTGCATTCCCAGGTCCTCCATACTGGAGGCCAGTATATAATTTAGAGGTAAAATTGTGTGAGCAGGAGGAATGTGGGTAAACGTGGAAGAAAGGTGTGCATTAGAGATGCTGAGTAGCCCTCCTGGAAGGAATGATACCTGGAGGATGGATAGATTGAAAACTGGCAGAGAAAGAGGAAGGATTGCAGAGAGTAAGGGTGGGGGGAACAGAGGTGGGAAAGGGCATGATGTTAGCCAATGTTGGTTCGTGAGGGCAGCCCAGCTTTTTCCAGCCCTATGATTGGAAACTAACTACTGTGCCAAGCAGCCAGTTGATATGCTAGGAAAATAGACAAAAAAGTGTGTTTCTTGAGAGGAATGAGGGCTCTTAGTTTTGAACAAAGGGAGATGAGAGAGAGAGGGAGAGTCTAGAAGAAAAAGAACATTTAAAAAAGACTCAACAGGAAAAGGAGTAAGGATAGAGATGCGTGACTGTGCCTCGCCCACACCACCACGGAAAGGAGGAGGAAGAGATAAGCCATCAGTCAGTGAGCCCTGTACTGGCTGCCAGGAGATTATGTAGGTCTAGATTATGAAGTGGGGGCCTCCCATAGATAGGCTTGCTACAAAGGAATGCCCCTGTTGGGACGCAAGAGAATTATGGTTAGAAAGACAAGCTGGGATAGACTGCGGATGACCCTGAAGGCATCTAGGGAAAACAGGGGTTTTCAATCTTGGTCAAACATTAGAATCACTTGGGGATCTCTTAAACCTACTGAAACCTAATCCCACTTCAAAAATTCTAATGTTCTTGCCTTACATGCATGAGGCCCTGGGTTTGATCACCACACAAACAAACAAAACAAAATTCTAATGTAGTGGGCCTGGTTCAGCTGTGGCCTCAAGAGCTACAGGACACTATAATGTTCCACTAAACCTGAGAACTACAAATGTAGAGTTTAAACTTTATCCAGTAGGCACTGAAGGCCTGTTAGAGATATATGGATAACCTCATACAATGGAAAACCACTGGCAGGAAGACCTAGTCAAGTAAAAATAGTAATATCAAACACCAATATGGCAATTTTTTTTTGCATTCCAGTGTTCCAGGCACTGTTCTAAATTGATATGCACTTTCTAAATCATCACCAAATCTTTACCAGCTATTGTATTATACTTTAGAGATAAGAAAACTGAGATTCAGAAAAATTGCTATCTTGTTCATGATCACAGAACAAGCAAATGATGGAACTGAGATTTGAACCCTGAAGTTTGACTCCAAAGTCTATCCTGTTAGTTTTGCTTCTGGCTTTGATGGATCGGCTTGTAGCAGACTAAGAAACTCTGTACTTAAAACAACTACAAAAGCAGGGCTTGGATGTGAAAAATGCTGCCGACATGAGAGGCCAAGATCATGAAGAGCAAAATAAATGCATTTATGTGAAACAGATATTGAACTATATTTTTTTCCATAAGGCATTTTCAGATTTATGTACAAATAACTGAGGGGCCCAGAAACTTAGTACAGATTTCAGCAGTCTTCTGGCACTTGAGGAAAAAAGTAAAAGTTTTGGGACATCATAAATGGAGGGACCCTGGAAAATATCTATTTAAGTAACGATTCCTGATGAGCTCTAACAAAAATGAGGCCTAATCTTATTTCTAAAATATATAAATAGATCATTCACTATAAAAGCTAAAACTGAGCCAGGCATAGTGGTGCAGGCCTGTGATCCCAGCATGTGGGAGGCTGAGGCAGGAGATCACCAGGAGTTTGAGGCCTGCCTGGGCTACATAGTGAGCTCAAGGCCAGCTTGAACTACATATTGAGACCCTGTCTCTAAATAAATAAATAAGTAAAATCTAAAACCCACACTTAAACCAGCATAATACAAAATGAGATTAAGATAATCTGACCTTGATCTAATGAAATAAAAATCAATCCTCCTTGGAGGAAGATAATAATACTACCTAGAGGAGCAAATCTTCATGGTAATTTTTTTATTCATAAATCCCAGCATCCACTCAAAAATTACCAGACTTACCAAGAGAAAGACCAAGTGATCAAAAACTAGAAAAGACCAAATAATACAAACAATTTGTATTATTTGTATTATTGTGATTTATACAGGGAGTTACCTGATAAAATTTTTAAATAACTGGCATCAATATGTTTAAGAAAATTCCAAGTGGGGAATTTCAGCAAAGAACTGGATCTGTAAGGGAAATAACCAAATAGAAAAATTTAAACTGAAAATACAATTACTGAAATTAAGAACTAGACAGATGGCTTTAACAGCAGGGCCACTGCAACTAGAAGAAGGGCTAGAAATCTTTAAAAACATCAAGAGAAAACTTACAGACTGAGGCAAAAGGAGAAAAATGACAAATAAACAAAAGAAATTAAGACTTATAACAGTGAAAAAAAAAAGACTTATAGCAGTGAAAAGGCACAGCTTAATGGCCAGAAACTAGAAGCTTTCACACTAAAATCTGGAACAAGACAAGGGTGCCCATTGTCACCACTGTTATTCAACATAGTCCTAGAAACATTAGCCAGAGCAATTAGACAAGAGAAAGAAATAAAAGGAATAAAGATAGGAAAGGAAGAAGTTAAACTATCGTTGTTTGCGGATGACATGATACTCTACATAGAAGACCCAAAAAACTCCACCAAAAAACTACTGGATTTAATAACTAAATTCAGTTGTGTTGCTGGATACAAAATCAACACACAAAAGT
>PVJO010019876.1:0-33277 GCA_004026905.1 Hystrix cristata
CGTTTAATCGTGGATTTGTCACTTATCATCATACCTTGACTTCTTTTCGAGACGGGTAACTGAAGTGAATATTTCTAAATTCCAAATTTCCCTTAATATGGTCTGGTTTGTGCCCACTTGTTGAGAAGCTGTCAATGCTTGGCTCCTACAAAGAATCAAAGTTTATAAGACCAAAAAGTTAATAAGTGATAGTAACTACCTTTTAGTGACATTTCGTGGAGAACAAGATAAAATAACAAAATTGACTCTTAACAGAAAATCTGT
The DNA here is from genome assembly GCA_004026905.1 of Hystrix cristata. Lineage (NCBI taxonomy): Eukaryota > Metazoa > Chordata > Mammalia > Rodentia > Hystricidae > Hystrix > Hystrix cristata. Next base: position 265 of record PVJO010019876.1, read on the forward strand.
TTTTAGATGGCGGTAAGCCAGCTCAGACTTACATTATCGATTATCTTGAAGATTTCATAGGCTGCTCCTCTTGCATTTGCAAATGCTTCAATACTTGGAGATGCCTGTCCAATACTAAAAGCCCCAATTGCTACAGAAAAGAAGACCTGGGGAATGTGAAGGAAAACCATTAAGTTACTTGATGCTTACTGTATATTTTCCATAATTCCTTCTTCCATCATAACTAACTCCATTTCAAAATGGCAAGGCAACATAAGAATGCTGAATATTGAAAATATTTTACAAGTTAATAATGAAGAGATTTTAAATATACCACCTTGAAAAATATTAAGCGATAAGTGTTAATTACCTTGATTTAACCACTCTCCAGTGTATGCATATTCCAAAAAATTACATTATACTCCATAAGAATATAATTTGTCAACTGAAAATAATATAAATTTTTAAAATGTAAAAAAATTTAATGTTTAAATTCTTTTATTTAGTATATTAAATGCACAACTGGTTTTACTTGATCAGTGAAAAAATGATGTGAATGATAAGTGATCATAAAATTAAAACAAAACATTTATTATATATAAGTGACCATAATATTATAACAGAACATTGTATTTCTTCAATGGCTCAGAAATTTTATTTACATCATTGGGAAGGCAAAATGGAACATAAAGATTTGTCTTTGCTTCTATTAGAAGTTAAAGAGAACTAATGCCACTAATCAGTTTTTTCTAAATCACATGGGAGTTACAATGCCCAAAAGTGTACACAGAAGCAATTTTGCTTAGGGATTCCATATTCACTATTTCACACTCTACAACAATACTAAAACATCAATTTGACAGAAGAGGTAACAGGCTTGCAAAATTTAGGTGACTACCCTCAGTAACATAACCAGTAAGTGCAGAGTTAGAATTTGAACCGTATTCATTGAATCCTGTACTCAATATTCTGGATACTTCCACTCTGTGAAGCAGATTTGGGTTCAGGGAATACTGAACTGCTTGTTTAGGACTAAGGATGTAGTTCAGTGGTAGAAGTATTCACCTACCATGAGTGAGGCCCTGTGTTCCATCTCAAGCACAGCAAAAATAAAATAAATAAAATAAAATAAACTTCTTATCTACCTCACAATTAAACAGTATACATCTATTATTATAAGCTTTTTGATAAAAGCCATTCCTAACCCAACAGCCTTAAAATGCTGGATGAGGCAACTATTTGAAAATAACAAGAGGCAATTATTAAATTAATATTGTAAATCTGAATCTTGAGAAAAGAAACTGTTTTAATGGATTCAACAAAACATGGTTTTCCATAATTTAATATACTTATCCTCGGCCTAAAAAAACACAAACCAAGTGAAATTCAGTGAGTCTTCTAATAGGACACATACTGAGCTTGGTTCATGAATTATTTGGTTTTTTAAATGAAAGAAGATAACATCAAATGGCAAGTCTTCTTTACTTGTGTACAGGTCTATAATGTAGAAAACTCCCAAACAGAACTTTCTTTAAAGAAGAGTAATAATTTATGTTTCCTAAATGTATGAGGTGTATTACCTGCCATTTGAAAGAATTTGAGAGTAAATTAAACTGTGTGTTTTGCCATTTGTTTTGTGAATAGTAAACTGGAAAACAAATGTGAGGAGCTGAGCATCAGATTTGGCACATAGCAATGATTTCATCAAATCAGTCCATGCTACAGAAATTGCCAATGCTAGTACTTTTTAGCCGCAGGAAAAACTACTCAAGAGATCTAGATAAGAGAGAAAATTCCTTGCTGGATTTATCTAATTCCTTTTCTACTTTTTTTCTTTCTGTTCCACCTTCTGTGGAGCTGGGGATTGAACCCAGGCCTTTATGCATGTTAAGTAACCATCCTAACACAGCCCTCACCCTTTTTATATCATTCTTAAGACATAGTCTTGCTGCATTACCTAGGCTGGCCTCAACTCCGGCCATCCTCAGCTTCCCAAGTAGATGGAATTACAGGCCTGCACCATCCTGCATGTCTGTGTACTATTCAATCATTTTTCATAATAAATTCTTCTAACGTCAAGCCAATACCATTCAATTTCATTGGTATTTTTAATGATGATTCATTTCCTTTTATAACTCACATACAACTTACAGTGAGCACTTTTCCAATGGAATATTCATCTGAGAGAACCAAGGTGGTCCCATACCAGAAGGCCAGGGCATAGGATGCATAGATCAGCAGGTAAGCGGCACCCATAGAAATGTTGGCCGTGACAGCTTTCTTTATCCCCATTCTTTTAGCTTCTTCTAAATTTTTATTATACCTGGGAGAAAGAACAAAAATTATCACATACACTTACAAATCTTAGGAAAAATATGTCAATGTAGCATGATGATATTGAGGAGTTACAACATGCCCAGTCCTGTGATACGTATTTATTTTCTCCTTTTGCCCATATGATGAACCTGTGAGGTTACCACTACTTCTTCCCCTTCTCGTGGAAGGGAAAACTGAAACTTACAGAGAGTGGGCTGTTTGTGGGTAAATTTGAAAATTCCTTCCTTGGTCTTAGCAAGAGCAAAATAAATGAAGCAATGTTTTGCGAATTTCTAGAACACGTATTTTTTTCTTTTCACACGTAAGACAAAATAGAATCTGGGGAAAAAACTTCTCTTCAAAATCTATATGCCTCTGTCATTAATTAACATAATGGAGATAAAATGCTAGAAAGTACTAAGCAGAAGAAAGTAATTTAAATTTCTAAACCTGAAAGTTTGGAGTCTGAGCCTTGCCCTGCCTCCCATAATGGAGATAAAATGCTAGAAAGTACTAAGCAGAAGAAAGTAATTTAAATTTCTGAACCTTAAAGTTTGGAGTCTGAGCCTTGTCCTGCCTCCCTCGAGGACTGTGGTAAAGACCAACTGTGAGATTAGTTGTGTGAAGCATTTTGAGAGCTTTGAATTGCTATGCAATATTTGTATGCTGAAATAAGCTGTAATATATCTTAACTCCATACATATCTATTTTAAAAATCACTATTCTACAAAAATATTTTTATTCAAAAATATATGATAGTCTATCATTATTCATCAGCATCCCCTTCTTTTATCCTCTCTCCATACTGCCTACATATTCTTCCTAGTATTTGTCATTCCATGGCTGCTGGCAGATAGAATAATGGGCTCTTATATGTGGCTTGCGTCCCCAAGGCCTTCTGGCTGCAGGGGTGCAGAAAATCAAAATTTCAGTACATGGAGAGCCCTATAACTGGTTGACAGCACAAAAGTCTTGGAGAACATCCATTAAAACTGCTTGGATGCTTTCACCCTATAAAAGAGGGTAAACACAAGGAAGTGAACAGAAAAACCAAAAACCAGTGTTACAGTCCACTGACACATTTTTTTCCCTCCAGTTCTTATGAGTTATTTCCCAAGTGATAAAGTACAGCAAAACCTTGGATTGAGAGTAAATTGTTCTTTGAGTGTTCTGCAAGATAAGCAAACATTTCTAACAGATAATGAGCGATGTCTTGCAACACAAGTAGTACGTGATGCCAAGTGGCAAATGAGCCAATGGTTTCTCTCTCCCTCTCTCTCTCACAACTGAACCAATGGTTTCTCTCTCCCTCTCTCTCTCTCTGTCTCTTGTTTTTTTCCTCTCTCTCTCTTTGTCCCCCACCCAGGAATTGTGGGTAACTGACTCTCAACAACAAGCGGTTATGGAGGAGATCTCATCCGCGGAGGAGGAGGAGAAAAAGGCAGAGGAATCCCTCACCTCAAGTGAGATGAGGGAAATGTGTAAAATATGAGAATCAATGTAAATTTTTGTAGAAAAGATTTTACTGTACTTTTAAATCTTTGAAGAGTGACTAATTTCTATGTTAAAGCTAAAAGAAATGGTGTCTGCAGCCTTTTCCTCATTTGAAAGGAATACAGCAGATTATTCTGCTCAAAAAGAGAAATGGATGCAAGCAAATGGGGCCCAGAGTTACAGAGAAAAAAATAACTTTGAAAATACAGAATCAAGGTGAAATTATTATAAAATAATGCCAAAATTCCATCTCACGCCAGAAAGAATGGCTATTATCAAGAAATCAACCAGTAACAAATGTTGGCAGGGCTGTGGGAAAATGGAACCCTCCTCCACTGTTGGTGGGAGTGTAGACTGGAACCATTATGGAAATCAGTGTGGAGGGTCCTCAAAAAACTACAACTAGAGATTCCATTCAGCCCAGATATTGCTCTTCTTGGTATTTTCCCAGAAGAATTAAAAACATTGTACCACAACGATATATGCACAACCATGTTCATAGCAACACAATTTGTAATAGCTAAGTCTTGGAAACAACCCAAATGCCCAGCAACTACTGAATGGTTAAAGATGTGTCTTTTTTTTTGTACATTGGAGTACTACTCTGCCATAAAAAGGATAAACTTGAAACATTTATAAGTAAATGGATGCACCTGGAGAACATACTCTTAAGTGAAGTAAATCAGACACACATAACTACATACTGAATTGTTTCTCTGATATGAGAAACAGTAAGTGTTAATAAGGACAAAAAGGTATAATACATATTGTGAAAAAGAAAGACTGTTCAAATGGGAATAGAACTAGAGAGGGAAGAGGGAGAAAGGAAGGAAGGGAAAGAAAAAAGAAAAGAAAAAGAAAAAAGGGAAAATTTAAATAAAGCTATTGTAAATAAGGAGGGGAAAGGGGTAAAAGGGAGGGGTGGGGAAAGGGGAAACCAAGATGTATCATGAACAGGCATAAACTAACTATGATGAATGTGATCATTACATCTATCTACAATGTACCAATACATGTTCTTGGTAAAAAATCAAGAAACATAAATAAATAACATAAGGAAAGAGTAATTGAGCCTTAAATCTGTAATTAACCTATTTGGCAGAACTCCCTGAAGAATTTAGAGCACTGCTTTGCAGAAAGCAGTTCATAACTGTTGAAATGAAAGAACTTAATTCTACAGAAAATTCATATTTTGGTGTCTTTGATCAATTAAATGCATGACCATATGATTGCAAAAATACATGCATCTGTTTTTGTTAGAACATTCTTTCATTTGTACGTAGAGTTCAAGCCTTGCCCAGATACGAGCAGGCATTCTTTCTGGCCTTCCTGACGACCTCTAAAACTAGCTACTTTATCCCATCCACTAAGCACCAAATTTAAGCAGAATTTTATAATGCTAAAATGTGTAAACCCTGGCCTGCCAGCATAGTCTCTGAAAAAAAATTGATTTGAAGGAACATGTCTCATTAGGGGGTGTGTGTATGGGTGAGGCCTATTTTAGCAGTTGAGCTGAAATAAAAGGTACTGCTTGGCATAAACTATACATGATCACACCAAGGAATTTTAATACCTATGACTCATGCCATCATCCCCTGTATTTCAGGTCTTGCTTTCTGAGACTGAGGAAACAGTTTCATTGATAAGATGTTGTCCTATGTGGCAAGAAGAAACATTTGCACATGAAGAAGGAACAATAAGCAAGAAAATCATTTAGATGCCATAAAAGATAAACGAAAATAAAGGGTAGAGAAGGGAGCAGACAAACGATACTCCTTTTAGATAGCCTTTCTGGTTAGTTTCTCAATAAAAATGTCATTGCTATAAAATCAGATTTGAAAATAATTCATTCATTAGGCGCTTTAGTAAGAAAATGATACTTAAAATAAGAGTTCCTAAAATGGCCTAAAGTAGTATTTTAAAAATATTATTCTTCTTAACTATTATGAAAATATTTAATGGTTGAAGGAGCTACTTAAAAGACCAAGGACAATTACTTCAAGCAAATAGAAATCAATACTAATACACAAACTTACTTACAAGACACACATAAGAGAGAAACATATTTTTAAATTAAGGACAAAAAAACTATTAATTTATTTATAATTCTAGTTAAATTCCCATTCCATGAGAGTAAGCCTCTCTTGTACCTGCTACCTTAAAGAGAAAGTCAAACTGAGACTTTGCTTGTCTACACGAAAGCAGAGAAGACAACGCTAAAGAAAACTGAAGGACTGGACTTGGTCTAAGAAGCCTTACCAATTCTACTTCCAAATTAAACCCTAAATCTCAGTCCTTGTCACCCTTTCCTACCTCCTCTCAGACCACCGTCATCCCTATCACCTCGACCCTTGCACCAGCCCCTCAATGCGCAGATTGACCCTGCACTCTGCTTTCCCCCACCTCCCACTCCCGTGCATGAGAAACTTTACAGACACAGAAATAATTTGAAAACAAAATGTGGCTGGTCATTCCTCTGCATAACGCTGTTAGCCACTTCCCTGTGGCCTCAGAATAAATCTAACTCTCCACCATAATTTAGAAGTCACCAAAGGCTAACCCGTGCCCACCCTAAACTCCCCACCCTCAACTGAGAATTGGTCACAAAAGTCTTATCAGATTTCCCAGAACACATCAGTCTTTCCCACCTCAGGGAACCCTGAAGACTCTTCTCCAGCCCAGCCCATCCCCACCTCTACACTGGGAAGCCTTTTCTCATCCTTCTGGTCTCAGCTGAGATGAAAACTCCTCAAAGTGGCTTTTCTTGACCACCATATTTAAATTTGTTCTCTTCACCCTCATGAACTTTCATGTTTTCAGAGCATTTTAAAAAATTCTATAATTTAATGCCACTTTAAATCTATCCCTATGACTCACAGTACTTTATCTGAAGAATATTTCTTTTTTCTTTCCACTGGTATATTAGACACTTGTTTATTTGTACCCTTGCCCTCCTCCTGTACCCTTTATCTGTACCCTTGCCCTCCTCCTGTTATTTGACCACATGTTAGTCCTGTTATTAAGCAAAACTTGCCATTTTATTAGTCAGACATTTTTACAGCAAAAACCTTGGCAGAATTCATCATGGAATGTAGATATGGAGCTTAGCTCTCATGAATTATCTTTGTGAACACAAAAGAACTCCAAACACTGTAACAAACAAATTCTGCCATGACTATCGATATAAGTACAACCAAGTGAAAAAGAAAACTAGCAGAAGCAGTGACACAGGCAGTGTGCCCTGCTCTCGTCACTCAAGCTCTTGACTTGTCAGAGGTCAGTATAGTCTGACTTACAAAAATGCTCTTTATGGCTTTACAACATAATTTACAACCCCCCAAACAAAACAGTTTCTTCCTATATGTGTACTAAATTTTAAAGAAAGTCTGTTACTACTCAGAAATCAATAGCTGATATTATGAATTTCAACACTTTAACATTTATACTCAGAGATCTGATAAAAGGTAAGTCACAATAATGCTAAGCAACACGTCATAAAATCTTCAATTTTTTCTAACAATGTGCTTTTCAGTTATATTTTTACCATCAAATCATAGAATATATCTCACCTAAGTAGGAACCTGGACAAGAAAAGGAAATGATCCACAGACTAAAATGTTTCATAGACCTTACAGAAAATAATCCTTCAATATCAGAGAAGAATTAGCCTAGTAGGCCCCAAACAATCATAATCAGAGATATAAAATATATTTCAGCCTTAGAAGATTATTTTATAGATTATTTATAAATTATCTTTGGCACTGCCTATCGAGACAACACTAGGAAATTCTTTGAATATCACAGATATAAGAATAATATGACCAGAATTGCAAATTTTCCAGGATATTACTAATGCTATAATATACCCATTGTTACATAAGGAAGCATATTTATATTGGAAAAAAAAAACTCTTCTAATTAAAACTGTCGCCAGAAGAACATATGAATTGACAAAGAATTTAACATATCTATCAACTTAAAAAAGAAAGTCAAACCTTTCAAGTTCTTTGTTTTGTCCTCCAAATGCGATCACAGTTCTAATGGCCGCCAAGACTTCTTCAGCCACCGCTCCAGCTTTTGCATATGCCAAGAGTTCTTTATCAGTAAATGAAGACAGTAACTGCAAAGATAATAAAATTGCAAATTCAGGTGATTTAAAAATTTTCAACAAGTTATGTTTTGCAAGGTAAAAGTACGTAGGCACACAAATGCGGCTGGCAGATTAATGAGTATGAAGAAAAAAATCTTTTTTTGAGTTGTGGGGGTGACGTTCCATATTTTAGCATATATTCATTCACCCTGTATACTCCTCAAATTGTTGGGTTTTTTTGTTTTTTGGTTTTTTTTAGTGCTGGGGATTGAACTCAGGGCCTTGTGCTTACGAGGCAAGCGCTCTAACCACAGAGCTAAATCCTCGGCCCACTCCTCAAATTGTTTAGTCTAAGATAATATATGATAAATTAGATTAATATCAAATATTTTCCACTGAAAACTTCATGAATCCTTATCTATATAAATATAACTGAAACTTTGAGATGTTAAATTTTATACTATAATCATAAACATAGAAAATAGGATATGTTTTTATATATGATGTTTTATATATGTACGTTATATATACATGATATATATGACAAGTTTTATATGTTTTATATATGCAACATGTATGTGACATATACGTGTTTTATACATATAAATGAAATATGGTGTGCCCCAATCACACTACTAATGACATTGCAGTTTAGAAGTGTGACGGCGGAACGCTAGAGGAATGCAGGGGACCCCTGACTGCAAGGAGGCGTCACAGGCCAGGAAAGCAGAGCTTCCTGGAAAAATGAAGCAGCTATCAAGGAAGTCTATTTCCTGGATGCTCTTTGCTTCTTCTGTTTGGTTCCTGAGCATATTCTGTAGACAAAAGATGTTACTTATTCTTCTTAATTGCACAGTGAATAGGTATTAATTTTCCCACTTACACATGAGGAAATGGAAACGAGCAATTAAGCAATTTGCCAGTAAGTGGACTCTCCAGGATCCAATCCTGGATGCTGTGGCTTCAAAGCCTGACCTAACAGCCACTGGAGTGGATCTCTCTCTAAAGCCACTGATATGTGAACAATTATGAAAGCTGGATCAACTGGTATGGCAAAAGACTAAGATTTCTGCACATACAAGAAATGCTGGAGAGGTCAACCATGTAAGTATTATGCACAAACAATTTGTAATAAAATTCTGACTAAACCATATTACACTTTTTCAACAGCTAATTCACAGCATTTGTGGACTTATTCATTTAGTCAGTATCAGTATATTATTTCCTGGCATAAAATTGTGGAGTTCCTCATGTCACCCAGTGGTCGATATCTGCTCAAATTGACTTGGAGGGCAGAAGACTGCTAATTCCAAGGAGTCAAAATGTCTTGAAGACAGGATGTTTTGCCAATTGGAGCAGAGATGGACCTTACAGGGAAGACAAGGACGCTCCTGTGGGAACAATCAGATAGAAGTTAATCATTCAGCCAAACTGTCACCTACCTTGCTTGCCTCCCTTGCTAACCTAAGACAAATATATGAGCTCAGCTGAGCACTAGGCCAATGCTGTTCCTCAGTAAATCTGAGGGTTAGAGTCAGTTCCTGGCTCCCCTCCATTCCGGAGGTGAAGGCCCCTGGCCCCCCACAAAGATATTCTCTGTCTCCAGCATCTTCATTCATCTCTCTAACAGGGTTTGCTGGCCCGAGCCCGGCCTAAAATGATCACAGTGATTTTTTTTTTTTAGTGCTGGGGATCGAACTCAAGGCCTTGTGCTTGTGAGGCAAGTACTCTAACCACTGAGCTAAATCCCCAGCCCGATCACAGTGATTTTTAAGAGTGAATTTCATTCTTTCCTGTGTGTGAAAAAGGAACTATGATATATTTATATTAGAAGGCAATACCCTAATCCACCTCAATATTTCCTTTTTTTTTGTACATGTTGGTAGTACCTGACACTCACATTCGTCTTCAGGGGCAGGTACACATACTTACCATATTTCTTTTTATTCATTTTCCTTACCCATTCTCCTCCTTCCCTCTAAAGATAGGGAATTCTTCATTTTCTTTCTTTCTTTTTTGGCTCATATTTGAAACATGCAATGATTACATTCATTGTAGGTAACTGGTTCATGTATGTGATGCATCTTAAATCTTCTTATGGGCCTGAATTTCCCTCTACTCCTTCTTCCCCCTCACTCTCTTGATCCCCTTTCCATATACAAAAGATCCATCTCCCTGTTTCCTTTTATCAATTTTTATTTTGCTTTTTATTTGTACTTTAGGTTTTTCTTACGAGGGAAACAATATTTAAGCTTGCATGTCTTGTTTGTTTCACTCAACATTGTATTTTCAAGGTGCATTCATTTTCCTATAAATGTCTAAAATTTATTCTTTTTCATAGCTGAATAGCAGACCATTTTTAGCTACATACTGATACACACTACACACTGATAAATGTGTAGCAATACCTCATTCTGGCTTAATTTGCATCTTCCTAATGGCTAATAATGCTTAACAACTTTCCGTGTGTGTACTTGTCATCTACATACCCTCTTTTCTTAAATGTCTTTTGCCCTTTCTTTAAATGGACTGTTTGGTTTTTCACTATTGATTCTTGAGAATTCTTTATCTAGCCTAGTAGTTCTTTGTCAGGTATGTGGTTGGCAGATACCTTTCCTAGTCTGTAACTTGTCCTTTCATTCTCTCCACATGGACTTGCAGAAAGTACAAGTTTAATTTTAATAAAATGTAATCCATTATGTTTTCCTAATAAAGATCATGGTTTTGGTTACACATCTAAGAATTCCACCAAGGCCTAGATTTCAAAGATTTTTCCATATTTTTCCTCAAAACTTTACAGTTTTAAATTTTACATTTAACTGATTCATTTTATAAATTAATTTTTATATAAAATGTTCAATTGAGGTTCTTATTTATTTGTCTATTTGCCTGTGGATGTCTAGTTCCTCTAGAACTATTTTTGGTTTTAATTTTCTGTTTTGTTTTTAGTATATGCTCGCAATACACAATAATTACCTCTATTTTTAGGGAATTGGTACATATAAATATCACAACTTGATTGGTTTTAATCCCTCTTCAGCCTTCCCTTTCTTCTCCCTTTTCCTTAAATTCCCTTCCCATCTCCATATTCCTACCATCTCTTTTATTTTGTACTCTAAGTCATTTATATTATGGGTCTCTCATATTAGAGAAACCATACTATATTTAACTTTTTGTGTCTAGTTTATTTCACTTAGCCTTATGGTCTCAAGATCCATCCATTTTCCTACAGATGACTCCAATTTATCCTTCCTTAGGCTGAGGAGTACTCCCTTGTGTATATATATACCACATTTTTCTTTATCCATGTACAGTATTTGTTGATGGGCATATAAGCTGTTTCCAACAGTTGAATTATCAATTACTGTGAGTTGTCTAGCACAATTTTTGAAAAGACTTTCCTCCCTCCATTCATTTGCTTTTGCATATTTGTCATAAATCAGCTGGGCATATTTACATAGGTCTATTTCTGGGTTCTCAAATCTACCTCATTGATCTTTGTGTTTATTCCTCCAACAATACCGTATGGTCTTGATTACTCCATACGGTAAGCCTTAATATCAGGTGCACTTCTACTTCTAAGTTTATTCCTTTTTTCAAGATTGTTTTAAGTATTCTAGGGCATGTGTTTTTCCATATAAATTTTTACAATGCACTTGTTTGTCCATGCTACAGAAAGCCTTACTGGAATTTTTAAAGGAATTGCTCAAAACCTATGGGTCTGCTGGGAAAGAATAACATCTGTACTGTTAAGTAATCTCCTGTAATCCATGAATATACTGTTTCTCACCATTTATTTAGTCTTCTTTGATTTTTTTTTCTCTTCAACAATTAATAATGTTTACTGTACAGGTTCTATATACTTAAGTGGTTATGGTCTTGAAATTTTATTTGGAGTGATTATAAAAGGTATAATAGTTCTCATTTCAGATTCTGTGTGTTCACTAGTTGTGTATAAAAATGCAACTGATTTGGTACCCTGTAACCTTTCTGAACTTAATTATTACTCAGATTTTTTTGTAGACTCCTTGGGAATTTTTATTTAAAAAGTTAAACAACCCATAAAGAAACGTATTTTTATTTCTTCCTTTGTAATCTATACACCTGTATTTGTCTTCCTTCTTACAGTAGCTAGGCGTCCTGGCGCTCTGATAAAAAAGAGTGAGGAGGGGGCATCCTTGTCTTATTTCCAGTCTTGGGGGGAAGGCAGTCTTCATTACACACGATATTAGCAGTAGGAGAAGCATCTGAAGAATTCTTTATTTATTTAAGGGTTACAGAGCAACTCAGATCACCTAGTTCATTTCAGCTGAGTTTGGGTATTTTGTGGCTATCAAGGAATTGAACCATAAAACATCAAATTGCAGGATTAGTGATACTCCATATTTGATTCTGATATCGGCTACTTGTGTCTTCTATCTCTTTATCAACTTCATTAGAGGCTTGTCAAATTTACTGATATTTTTTAAAAATCTACTTTCTGTTCCATTGTTGTATTTTTTTTTTCCTGTTTTCAATTTGTCTTCCCCATTTTCCTTTGTCACTTCCTTCTTCTACTGCTCGGTCTTATATTACTGTTCTTTTTCTAGTTTCCTGAGATAGGAATTTAGGTTGCCATATTGAATTGAGACATTTCCTCATTTCTAATGTAAACATTTAATACTATAGATTTCTTCTTCTTGTTGCTGTTCTATGTGTTTTTAAATTTACTCTCAGATTTCCTGCATGATCAAAGGATTATATAAAAGTGTGCTCCTTTACTTCCATGTATTTAGAAATTTTCTTACCTTTGTTCACTGCTGTAGTCAGAAAAAGGCACTGTATGGTTTGCATTCTTTTAAATTCACTGATATTTGTTTTATGGCAAGGGATGTGGTCTAAGTAAGTATTTTCCTGAGCATTAACAAGAAAATAAATTGCCTATTCCATTGTTTTAAAAATATTTTAATACATATGCTAATTTGTTATTTACATTACTAGTTTCTCTTAGTTCACTGGAAAGAAAGTTTTGTGCTATTATCTGTTTCTTCTTTGTAAGAGAATCTTTTTTTGTCTGTGTCTTGTACTCTTAATAACTGCTTTGAAGATAATACACAGTGTATTAACTATTGTCATCCTATTATTGTTATGAAATTTTGTTTTATTTTTATATAAAATTTAAAAAGGATTAATGTGTCTTAACCCTAACTCTAACATAAACTCTAGAGTTCAGTGCATACATTTCATACAGGCGGAGAATGAGATATAAGAGCTACTTCTTTCTTCTTACCCTTCCCCAAATAATCACATGTCCGAGGACACCATGGAGTCCTAACAGGGGCAGTACTCAGTGAGGCTAGACCAGTTTATCCTACTGATTTTGAATAGAAGACATAAAAGTAATTATGAAATACAATAGCAGGGCTAACATGGTTCAAGACCTTTCCATGGGGTGTAAGGTGGAGTTAACACCTAGATTCACAGGCTTCACCTACCTTTGCCCAGACAGCAGCTGACAGTCCAAGAACAGGGCTGACAGCCAAAATCACAAGGGTTAGCTTCCAGCCACGTGTAAATCCTACTATAAAGCCAGCTAAAAATGTTGCCACTGATTGAAAGAACATTCCAATTTTGTCACCAATTCCTTCATTAATTTTGGAGACATCACTAAAGAAGAGATAATATTAGAAATAATGTCAGAATTACAAACACAGAACTCTTCTTCTAAGCTCAGTTTTGTTTTGTTTTGTCAAGTGTGGCATAAATCAGATCTAGGGTCTCTCTGTGTATGCTTGTTTCACTTAGCAAGGTGTCAATTCCTTGTAGCAAATTTGTCATTGACAACGGAAATCTGTAGTCCACATGGCCCCAGGAAAGACGCATGGTATACTCAAGTATTCAACACAGAAATTTCAAATTGCTTGGAAATTTAGCTAGGCAGTATCATATTATTGCTTTGCTGCATAGTCTCTGAGTATTCCTTGACTTAGGCAAGTTCAATCCCTCATTCCCTGTCAGTCAAGCAGATCTTGTCATCCCACGCCAGGGTACTGGGGACAAAAGGTACACAAGACATGCTTGCTACTCAGAAGGAACTTAGTCTTCTGAGTGATGCACTAACATCTCCTAAGAGGTTTAACAACATCTATTTCTTTTACAATAAGAAACTTATCTGAGTCACACAGAAAACTAGGTACTTACTCTATGAGCCGGGTGTTTAGCTCCCCAACATCATGCACATCAAACCAGCCTATCTCCTGGTTCATGATAGCATGGAAAAACTGTTTTCTAATTTTGTGTATCTGTCTTCCAGCTGCCAGGCACCAAAATGAAACCTGAATGTAAGCAGCAATAAGCACACCAGCCCCAATTCCAGTATAATAATAGGCATACCTGAAAAACAACAAGAATACTGCTCACACTCATGTTTTCTACTTAATTCATTTCTCCTAATCAGATCATCCATTCTTAATTTATTAGTCATGTATCACACTATTCTCAACAAACAAGAAGAGGTTATAGTAAGCAGAGAAGATAATCAGTATGCAACTACATCTGTAACAATGTACTGTACACGAATAGTTAAGAATGGTTTCTACTTTAGCTAAATTCCAGTTCTCTACAGGTACAAATCCCCTATGATGAATGTTATCACTATGTACGTCTAAAATGTACCATTAAAATAAAATTAAAAACAAAAAGAAACTGGAAACAGCAATAAAAAGGAATAAAATGGGGATTTAGCTCAAAAAAAAAAAAATTCCAGTTCTTGGCTTAACTGCTGTATAACCTCAGGTGAGCTGCTGAAATTTCCCAAGCCTCAGTCTTCTAGTTGTTAAAATGGTGAACAGTAAGGCAGTCATGTGTGGAGTACAAATGAGCTAGTGCCTACACATAATAATTCTCGGCGAGTGAGTATCGTTAATGACTGTGGGGTGTTGGAGTATCAGGTAACAAGGACCACTGTAGTCTTGTCTACTTTCACTGCATTGGCATCAGCTTATGAGCTCTTCTGGGTGGCATGTGCACATCGAGGGATGGAAAGAAGTGACAGAACTTGTCAGAAAGTGGAACAAGAAGATGGAAATGTTCCCCTGGCCTTTTAGGCTGTCAGTCTACAGAAGCTGTATGCTACAAGTGAGAATAAAAAGCATGTTTATATTACCTGCCCAAATGGTCATCGTGAGCTATCCTAAAATGTTCAGTGAGTCACTTCCAGTTTTGCTTTCAGTTTAAACTCTTAAAAATAAAAATGATAAGCATCTTCTAAAAGTGAACTCTGATATCAAGAAATATTCAATGAATGTTTCTTTGCTCTTGTGTTCATTTTTACAAAAACAAATAATTAGACCCAGAAGAAATAAATTTTTACATTAAATGCAAACATTCTAAAATGAAATGCAGGATACCAATTTTCCCATTTTTAGAAGATCTCTAATTGCTATAATGTAATAAAAATGTGTTTAGCATGCACAGACTATAAAAGTGAGTATGTGATAAGCAGATATTCTCTGACATTGCTATTCAAAATTCTGTCCTCAATCCACCAGAAATATTACAAAACATACCTTCCCCAAACCTGTACCTTGTAGTCTACAATATTCTTATCAGATAAGATATAACTGGGACACTGAATTTTCGTTAATGGATAAGTCAATAATTTGTTAATGATATAGCAACAGAGAGAGATACAAAGAAATCCAATTTTACCTCATGGTTTGACAAACAGTAATGTGTTTTAATGTAACATATTTTAAACCGTCCAGGCATTCTGGCTTTCCCAATGTAAAAAACAATGTCTCTCCACAGGAATACCTCAAGACATTTGCTTTATAAATCTCAAAATACAAACTGTCTTCATTTTCTTCAAGTTTATTATATTATTTATACTATAATGTAGAATCATTATCTTTTGATTTACTGACATATAAGTGGTACCTCAGTTCACAAACTCAACTCTTTCCATGATTCTGGTCACAAACTCTGGATGGGACCCAAATCAAATTTCCCCACAAGGTCAACATTGACTCTCATGATGGCATTTGATTTAGTTCTTGTCCAACTCAGTTTGCAACCAGAACTATGGAAAGAATCAAGTTCCTGAACCAAGGTACTATGGCATATCTTTACAAATGAGTTATAAACTATTCTGGGGAGCAAACTTCAAGATGTATAAATCATTAACAAAGTTTCCCTGAGGTGAATTAAGGTCAGAGTGACTATATTTCTTCTGGGATGTTTTATCTCATTGTTGAGAATTAGATGCTGAATTTTAAAAATTCCTGTTAGCTGATCTTATAACTAAACATATCCAAAATGAAAACTACTAACTACAGAGCCATTAAAAATAATGATTCCTAATTCAACATGATTTTAAAAGCTACTTTAGACTCTTTTAACTTACATGTGTATTGTATTCTGTATTTTGCAATGCATACATAACTCTGCTTAGGGGGCTGGGGATTTAGCTCAGTGATTAGAGTGCTTGCCTTGCAAGCACAAGGGCCTGAGTTCGATCCCCGGCACCACAAAAAACAAAAAACAAACAAACAAACATAACTCTGCTTAGGCTTAATTTTACCTTTAGTACATCTAAAGGTAAACAAATACTACGTAACAAATACTAACAAATAATACATAACAAATACTATTTGTTTTTAAAAATTCTACACCATAACCTCCTTGAAACCTAACAATAGTATTGCTCTCAAAACTTCAATTTCTTATTAGGATAATGCAAACTTTTAAACATTTCTGTAACAGAATTGATACCAGAAAGGTTAATAAAGTGACTGTAAGGAAATGTCTAATTACACGGTCATTTCTTCCTCCAGCTTCTCGAAGTTCACTGTGGCGTTGTCTCCACCTAGAATACCGCAAAACAAACATATACCATTTATGTCTTCTTCATCTCCACCAAAAATAAGCATATAAAATGAGTCAGAATCATTTAAATAATTGACCTAAAAATATATGAAATGGACTCAGTTTTACTTTGTGGAAGCACAGTAGTATCCATTCAAATATTTTCTTGCTGTTTTGTGTAACTGCACACAGACTAAATTCAATGATGCTTATTTGCAAGAAGAAACCATGCTGATAAATACAAATAAATGCACACTTGAACTTAAGTGCCTATTTGAAATCTAACACTACATTTCTCCAGTTTTTGTTTTTATTAAAAATTAGCAAATACAAAGATTTGTGTAATAAATACCAGAGGGCATCATCCAATATTAGTAAATGTTAACATTTTTGGACTAAGCACATTAAAAAGTCCTTCATAACTTTAACTCCCACCCTACACATAAACACATGTGCATATAACCATGACTCAACATTTTCATATGTATATTTCCAATTTTTAATGTATGTGTTTATACAGACATATAAAGACAGAAGCACAAAAACACATGGTACATTTTTTAAAAAATGCAATTATAGCCTATATTCAATTTTTTATATCAGTATATGAATGTAAACATACTTGAACACATACCTATACATACACGGTAAACATTTTATGGGATAAATGATCATAATCAAGAGTGCTGGATCAGTGGAGAGGCACACTTTAAATCTTAGAGAAGTGGCAAAATCTTAGGTTACATTGTGAGAGTGACTCCCTCAGATGACTCTGCTCTGGACAGGTGTGGGGAAGGACAGGAAAAGGGGGTTTGGCAATGTGAGAAATATAGACAAAAGTCTAGTACATTTGAATGAGTGAGCCAGTTTGCCTGGAGCCTGAGGCATGTTGTGTGGGTATTAAGGAGGGAGACGTGTCGCTGGAAAGAGTCTAGGCCAGGCAGATATAGTAAAAACCGATAAACAAGCATTTAACGGTTTCGAGCTAAAATGGACATAATTAACAACACTGTCTGGGAAGGTTTTGCAGACAGCAATGTATAACATTAAATGGAGGGCTGGGGATTTAGCTCAGTGGTTAGAGTGCTTGCCTTGCAAGCACAAGGCCCTGAGTTTGGTCCCTAGCACCAAAACAAAACAAACAAAAAAACAAAAAAAGATTAAGTGGAATGGAGAGACCGAGGGACTTGAGAAATTACAATTATGAGGATAATTGCAATAATGAGGATAGGTCTGAATGAGAATATAAAAAAAGGAAAAAACAAGATTTATAGAGGGAAAAAAAAACTTTAGGAACTGGCACCTGATGGAATACAAGCAGAGTAAAAATAAAAAGTGATCAAAACATCAAGCCGATGCATTTGGAGAATGGTGCTGTCATGGTAGTAAAGAAGTCATCAAAAACAGCTGGTCTAGATGAATAACAGAAGGTTATTAATTCAGGCTTGAACATTTAAAAATTTTGTAGTGCCTGTGACATTCAATTGAAGATCTCCAATAAGCAACGAGATGGTCATTCTCCAGTTCTGGAGAGAGATCAGATCTAAAATAATTTAGAGGTCATGTGCTATAGGCCATCACTAAATTCAGGAAGGAAACACCATCTCTTTTTGTCTTTATGGACAGGTAAGGGAAATGGTAGGCCAAGCATAGGACACTGGGGAAAACTACATTTATGAGTAAGGCAGAAAGTAAGGAAGCAATAAAGAAATGTAGAGACATAGGAGAGATCTGTGACTGCTTCACCTTCTGCCAATACAACAACAAAATCTTCAAGACTGAATTTTTATTTAGACCAATCAGTTGAGATTTCAATCACCAAAGGATTTTTCTCCAAATCAATCTTGTAAAATCGGGGCTGGGAATTTAGCTCAGTGGTTAGAGTGCCTGCCTAGCACGTGCAAGGCCCTGAGCTCAATCCCTGGCATCAAAAAAAAAAAAAAAAAAACCTTGTAAAATCTCCCTCTATATACTTTCTAACTTCTGTACGTGTCAGAGAATACTTAGTTGTCATTAGTGTGTATTACTACCAAGTCAAGACAAATTTTAAAATATCTGTTTTCTGCTCATTGCTATTGAAATGAACAGACTGAAATTCTCTTATCTTAAAATACTTGAGACTCAAAGTATTTCAGATTTTGAAAGGTCTATATCAGTGTTACAGGTTGAGAACCCTTAATACAAAAAACAAAAATCCAAAATAAGCGTTGATGCCCCAAAAGTTCCCAGTATCAGGACATTGCCCTGGATTTTCAGATTAGGAATGTTCAACATGCACTAAAGTTTAGGAACCAAGAAAATTTAAATAAACATTCTTTGGCAATAATGGCTTCTAAGTCTAGAGTCATTTTCTTGCTGTTCCACAACTTTCTGAAGCAATTCTGGATATTCTCTTTTGTAAGTGTCTCTAGGAGATATGATAAAAAATACAGTGAATGCCACTGCTGAGTGCCATCCCACAGCGGAAAGGGAGGATCTTAAAAACATTAGGGAAGTTGGGGATTTAGCTCAGTGGTAGAGTACTTCCCTAGTGTTATGGTTTGTGTCTAGATGTCTCTCTAAAGCCTCATGTGGTAAGAGATAGCTGGATTTAGATTGTGTGATTATTAAATTGATCTATTGATCGGTTTGGCATCGTTTTGCTGGGATTAAGGATGTGAGACTGAGATTGGGGGTGGGAGTGCGGGCTGCCCTGGGGGCAGGTAGCCTAGATAAAAGATACAGGAAGAAACTAACTAGCTGCTTGTTTGCATTGCTTATTTACATACATTCCTTACATTTCCTGATTTTACTTTGCTGCCGGTCGCTGCTGGTCGACCCTGCCTCTGCCATGCCACCCTACCTTGGACCCAACAGACTATAGCCTAAAACCTCTACAGACTGTGAACTAATAAACCTTTCTTCCTCTAACTTTGGGTGTCGAGTATTCTGTCCCAACAATGAGAGAAAAGTAACTAAAACAGAATTTGGTACCGAGAGTGGGCTTGTTGCTGGGACTATACTTGACCATGTGGTTTAGCAGCCTTTGGAGTTGGCTTACGGGAAGGAGAAGAGTTAGAAAAACTTTAGAAATGAAGAAATTTGCCGGTACAGATCAGGCTCAGGAGGTTTCTGCTGGGAAGAAGGACTGCATTGGCTGTTAGACTCCAGATCATATATGTTATGGCTTGGCAGAAAGTTTGTCTGTATTTTGCTTGTGTCCAGAGACTTTGCCTGAGACTGAGATTAAGGGCGGCGGACTAATTAATCTTACAAATGAAATTTCAAGGCAGTCTAATGTTGAGGCGGTGGCATGGCTATTGTTGGAGGCTTTTAGCCAGATTTATGTTGAAAACCAAGAGCAAACAGCCCAGCAGAATGATTCAAAATGTTGTGAGTTTGCCCATAAAGGAAGCGCCAGTAAAGTTGTGGCCTACAAAGATAAAATGAAAGAGAGACTCGTTGCTGAAGAAACCAGCAAAGAAAAGCTAGATATTTCAAAAGATGAAAGAAAAGATGGCCCAAGGGCATCACAAAAAACAGCAGGACTCCAGCCTTTACAGCCTCAGAGTTGAAAAGGTGAAAGATTTTGCTTTGAGAAGAACGCCCCAGAGCACCATGTTCCAGAATGGCGGCGGCCTAGGGAAGTTGTTCCTCGGGATTTGGTTCAGAGCACTCAACAATCCAGGCACATGACCACCACAGACAAGCAAGAAGGAAGCCTGGTTTCTGCTCCAGCTGGCGGCAGACCCTGGCGTCATCCTCGTGGCCCTGGCTTTAGGTTCGTACAGAATACAAGAGTTGTAGGGTCAAGAAGGCTTCCACCCAGATTTCAGAGGAAGGCCTGGGAGGCCAGGCAGTGTGCCCCTGAGAGGGCAGTGTGTGAAGCTGTAAAGGTAAAGCCGAAGATACACTAGAGACCCCAAAAGTTTAGAGAAGCCAGGAATGTAGATCGCCTGAGGAAAACTTCATCGAGGGAGCAGAACCAGCCCAAGAGAGAAGCCATGGGAGCTGCCACTACCAGAAGTGCCGTAGGGGCAGAACCACCCACACCCCTTAGAATTCAGACTTCACCACAGATTGCTACACATGGAACTACAGGAATTAATGTTTGCCCTGCTGGATTTCAGAATTGCTTTGGTCCCGTTCCTTTGTATCCCCCTATTTGTACCTTTTGGGATGGTAATGCTTATCTTGTGCCATTGTATGTTGAAAGTGTTTAACCTTCTTTTCATTTATACAGGAGCTTAGAGCTAAGAGTTTGCCTTAAATCTCAGAGGAGATTTTAGATTTAGACTTTTCAGCAATGCTGAAACTGTTAAGACTTTGGCAACTCTTAGAGATAGACTAAATGCCTTTTACATAATGGGCTATGCATGAGTCTTTGGGGGTCCAGGGACGGAATGTTATGGTTTGTGTCTAGATATCCCTCCAAAGCCTCATGTGGTAAGAGATAGCTGGATCTAGAGTGTGTGATTACTAAATTGATCCATTGATCGGTTTGGCATCGTTCTGCTGGGATCAAGGATGTGAGACTGAGATTGGGGGTGGGAGTGCGGGCCGCCCTGGGGGCAGGTAGCCTAGATAAAAGATACAGGAAGAAGCTAACTAGCTGCTTGTTTACATTGCTTATTTGCATACATTCCTTACATTTCTTGATTTTACTTTGCTGCTGGTCGACCCTGCCTCTGCCATGCCACCCTGCCTCAGACCCAACAGACTATAGACTAAAACCTCTACAGACTGTGAACTAATAAACCTTTCTTCCTCTAACTTTGGGTGTCGAATATTCTGTCCCAACAATGAGAGAAAAATAATTAAAACACCTAGCAAGTAGAAGGCCCTGAGTTCAAGCCCCAGAACTGCCCCTCCCGCCAAAAAAACCATTATGATGCATCCTCATCCACCTTATTCACCAGATCTCGCACCATACAACTTCTGCCTCTTCCCCAAGTGACCATGAGAGGTAAACATTTTTAATTGATTCAGGACATACAGGCAGCCGCGACAGCACAACTAGAGACATGACAGAGGATTTCCAGAACTGCTTCAAAAAATGGCAAGAATGATGGAATTACTGTGTTTAAATCAAAGAGGAGTATTCTGAGGGGTATTAATGCAACATGTCTTTGACTGTAATAATTTTTAAAATTTTAATATTCACTGTATTTTCAATTACCTCTTGTACAAGCTCTGCATGTGATTTATACATTCACAGTACAAGCATCAAAAGATAAATACAATTTGAGTCATATGTAGAAAAATGGATGCACCTGAGACCACAATGCTAGGTGAAATAAATCAGACACACAAGTGCACATATTGCATGGTCTCTCTTATGTGGAAACCCAAAGTATAAATAATTTGGAACAAAAAAAGATAGATAATATGAAATAGGGAGACAAATCTTTTGCAAATGAAAAGCTGATCTAGAAAGGGAGAGAGGGAAGAGGTAGAGGAGGGAAAGGAAAAGTTAAAAAAAATTAAGATGGGTTATACACATGTACCCATTCTCCATATACATAGTCATTACATACAGCAAACATGTACTAGAGACATTCTAGAAACTAAAATAAATATTCAAAGGACAAAAAAATAAAGATAAATAGAGATTAAGTGTTCCAAATCAGAAAACCTAAACTCCTAAGTGCTCTGAAGGCCAAAACTTTTTGAGCACTGTCATGATGTCACTGATAGAAAATTCTAATTCATCAAACTTTGTTTCACAGACAAAATTATTTTTTAAAACGTTACAGTGCTAACTGTAGACTATATGTGGAAGGTAGAGTCCATTCCCAAAATACACTGTTATGTATGTGGAAATATTCCAAAATCTGAGAAAGTCCAAAATGCTTCCAATAAGGGATACTCAACTCAGTCTATGCTATTTTGAGAGCTGGCATTTCACAAATAGTTTTCCTCATGAGTTTAAAGGCAGTGAGAACAGAAATCACAAATTTAAAGATAAATTATGTTCATTTTCCTCACTTTCCCCTCTTCCTATGTTATTAATCCATACTAGATTGTGAGTGTCTCATTTTCTCCACTGCCATGTCCAAAATCTGATAGGAAATAGAATCAACCATTTTAAAATTCTGGAGGAAGAGAAAGGCCATCAATGTGGATATAACATAAATGAAATCATCAGAGACAAAGAATAGTCAAGAGTTTATTTCAAAAATGTCTTTGGGTATTAGCAACCATGAGACATGGAAAACCCTCTGGGGTCCTTAATTTCTGAATCAGTGTGTTATCCTCAATCTCTTCTTCTCTGGGGACCTCTATTTCCTTCAGTTCATGGACTCAATACCAGTTTGCTACTTAAATGTTAACTCTGCTGCTTACTGTGTAACTTGGGTGATTTAAATTTATTGATTCTGTCTCAGCTCCATTTTTCTCATCTATGAAATCTATATAGTATCAAACTTCCATGCATGAAAGGATTAAAGGAGTAAGTAACTACTTTCAGTTTACTAACAAAAAGTTAGTGCAAGTAAGAGTGATCTGAGAGTACCAGGGTTCCGACAGCTCAGTGGCTGGGTTTCTCTCCAGATGCTTCACAGAGTCTGCCCTCATCTCTGGGACCAGCGTCAGGAAGTCGGGTGCCCTTCCTCTGAGTACCTACAACACTGCAGTAATCATACCATATTCCCTTGTCTATCCTTTCTACTTCACTAAGGATCCTAAGGTTTGAGAGTGAACAGAGTAAGTACTGTGGCTGGTATGTAGAAGGCTTTAATCAAATTCACTGATAGATTGGTTAAACATAACAACTACTCAATACTCTATTGCAGAGATCAGCGTCTTTCTCTATAAAGGAAATATTTCAGGCTTTGCAGACCATGTGGTCTCTGTCACCACAGTTCTGCTCTGTCTCTGTGGCATGAAAGCAGCCACAGACAATATGGAAGGGAAAAGCGTAGCTGTTCTGTTAAAACTTTAGACACTGATAATTAAACTTCATGTCACTTTCACATCTTAAAGTATCTCTTCTTTTGATTTTTTGTAATGGTTCACAGGCCTGTAAAAAATGAAGCAGGAGGCCAAATCGAACCTGTGGACCATCATCTGAGGGTGCCTACTTTCCCTGGTAACAATAGCTGGGTGACTCTGTTACTAAGGAAATGCTGCTTAAAGAGACTGTTTATGTCTATGATGGGTACTACAACCAGGTATATTCCAAACTTTCAACAACTATACCATTATCCGTTTGGCAACTCATGCATGTTACTGGGTAAGGAAGTCAGATTACTATCTGTCTTAGCACATTTGCACTGCTATAACAAAATACTAGTTCTGGATGCCTGGAAGCCCTAGATCAAGACAGACTTGGTGTCTGGTGAGAGTCTCTCCTGGTTCACGGTGGCATCTTCTAACTGTATCCTCACATGGTGGGAGGGCCCAGGCAACAATCTGGGGTCTATGGGTACTGCACACATTTATAAGGGCTCTAATCATCTCCCGAAGGCAGCACCTCCACATACAATTGCATCAGAAGCTTAAGATTTCAAGGCAAGAATTCTGGAGGACACAAACTTTCAGACCACAGCACTGTCTATCCTCACACAGCTGTAGGTGTTGTGGATAAACCTGAACACGATTACTACTTTGATTTAGCACTGGTTTCTTTTTAAAAATAAAAGCCAATTCACGCTTGTGTGATAAGCATAAATTGTAATCCAAATGTTAATGCTATTATAAAAGATGGATATGATACAAGTTTAGATTACTGTGGCCCATCACAATTCAGCTCTGTTAGCTAAAGAGAGCAATCTGACCATCTGCTCTTCCCAGATGGGTCAGCATTTAACAGTTGTTTTAATAACCTATAATTTTATTATTGATAGATGAGTTCAGCAGCTGTCTCTTTATGCAGTGTACGCAGAAGCACGTCATGATTAGTATAACACCTCTGATGGTCTTAGAGCGGTGTTTGTGTTTGTACTCATGACTAAGAGTGTGCGATCAGATGGGCAGCAATGGGCACAGTAGGTCCGCTGAGCTCCTGGGGAGCACTGACAAACCTGCTGACTCCACCACGTAGTAGGAAGAGCGCTAACTCCACACAGTGGTGCACAGTACACGGCACACGGGAAACAGTGGGTTTAGACAGCACTGAGGACTTCCCTTTTTCACATGGTATAAAAGAAAGATGCCAGTTCGAATGCAGTACAGCATCTTTCTTCTGCATGAAGGCAGGCAATAAGTGCATAAGAATTTTATATAGCTAAAACATATATATATTTTCCTGGCCCAACTCTCTGGCCCAGTTCACAGAACTGAAGTAGTCCTACCCAGAGTAAACAATGTATCTTCAGGATCATAAAGAAGTGGTTCCCAGGACTCTGGACAAGTATCAAATATTCCATCTACATCCCAAATTGGTATGAATATTAACGTGCATGACTCTGGGGGAAAGATTTATAGCAATCAGCAGAGACTTAAAAGTCCAAAAGGTGAAGAGTTTATTGCAAGCTATCAGTATGTTTTCAAGGGTGTTCTCAAACAGGCAGTTTCAACATTTTTAACACCGAACTGAGTTGTGGGCCTCTGTCAATTTAGTCTTGACAAGAGGTATCTTGAAGATTTAAGCTCAGAGCCATTAATCTGTCTTCCCCCTAGTTGAGAGTGTGTGTGCTACAAATTATTTAATAGTTCATTCATTTTCCCACTCTTTAGAAGGCTGTTTTACGTCTCCTTTCTTTATCAGTCAAATGTCTTGCTTCCTACATCACTGAGAAAACTACAGTGTAGTAGTGCTTCCACACCTACAGCTTCACTCTCCATGGTTCTGGTGTCTCCTTGTCAACTGTGGCATTGTATGGTTTGACTTCACTACAACTGGGTGAGAACAATACCATATGATATTATGAAAGACAAAGAGATCATGTGCAAGCACATGTTCACGTAACTTTTAGTATATTAGTGTCATTTTATTACTAATTATTGTTGTCAGTCTCACTATGTACTACTTATACTGTATATTAAACATTATCATAGATATGCATATACAGGAAAAATACAGTATATGTATGGTTCAGTACCATCCACAGCTTCAGGTACCTCCTGAGGACTTTGAAACATATCCTTGGCAGATGAGTGGGAATAACTACCATCAAAGCTAAACTTTCAGATTTGCATCTCCTCATCTACCTTCCTTTGGACCCTGACATTCAAATACTCTCTTCCCATTTGTTATTGTACACAAACAGTCTTCGCTTCTACCTAAAGGAAACATTTCTTCCTGGGCATTGGATTTTATCCTTCATCAAGGACATAACTCTGACAAATTTTTTCCCTTTCTCATCAAACATCATGTATTACTTTATCCTCTCTTCAGAATTATTTCAATTAACAAACACATTACTTCTTCCACCCTTAAATACACACACCACACACACACAACACACACACAAACACACGCACAAAATCACACACTTCTCTTAGACTCTTTTCTCCCTTCCTGTCTAATCCATGACAACATCCAAAACTGAAACGCTGATAATCACTGCCCAGACCTAGTGTCCCTCCATCTTTCTCATCTGAGTTGACAGTAATAGCAATCTATCCAGTTTCTCAGGCTAAAACTGTGGAACCATCCTGGATCGCTCTCTTATACTCACATCCATTCTGTCAGGGAATCTTATAACTGATTTCAGTTTCTCACAAAATCCTGATTAGATTTTTTATTTCCTTTTGAAGCTTTCTACGGTATTTCTGACTTCATGGAGCTCTCTCCTTTTCTATACATCTCTGCCAGCATTTCCACTGGGCATACTAATGCTTCTGAGTACTATCTTTTCAAATTCATGACAACCCTCTACCTCCCAGAGCACTAAACACAATAGTGCATATTCAGTGATTTTTCCTGCATACTTCTAATAGAAATACCACAAATGATACTTACTTTGATTGTAGTTTCCTATACCTGTAAAGCTGTCCGTCATGTCTCCAAACACCAGCATCATGAGAGGGAGTGCAGTTCCATGGATAATAGCAGCCAAAGTTCCCAGCACCATGTATAACCTGTCCAACCAATTCGAATAGCGAAACTAAGAAAGAATAAAATAGAGCACAGGCACAATTAGCAGTTTTGTAGATGGTTTGCTCTATCTCAAAACATATCTGAAATCCATATTTTTTCAGACTACTACTGTTACCACTCAAGTCCAAGCTCCCCTCTACCTTTGTTAAACTATTGCAAAAGCTCAATTAGAAAGAACATTTGATTCTTCTATTAAATTCTGGCTTAGTTCTTCATCCTGTATTCTGTCTTCTTATGAGATTAAATGAGACTATAATAGAGATATACTATTTGCTGTTCTGCTTTCTAAATTACTTCTGATCTCACAGGAAAAAACTTAAATGTCACAGGCTACCCTGAGGAAACTACTACAGTGACATTTTGCAACTTTCATGAAATATCTGGGTTTAACTTACTAAGAGAAGGAAAGAAAAGACACAGATCAAGGCAAGTAAAATGAAAATGGTGAAATCACAACAGAAACCGCCCAAATCCAGAAGATTATAAGTAACTACTTCAAAAACCTGTCCAATAAATTGGAGAATCCAGAAGAAATAGATTCGTAGATATATATAAACTACGAAAATTAAACCAATAAGATATTAAAATCCTGAACAATCTAATAACAGGCAATAAAATATGAGGCAGTAATAAAAAATGCACCAACTAAATGTTCCATTGGGTCCAGGACCCAATGGATTCACCACAGATTTCTACAACTTCAGAGAAGATACAGCATGAATACCTTTCAAACTAACAATATAGAAAGGGAAAGAGTACCGCCAAACTCATTCCTGGAAGCCAGCACTACCTTGAACCAAAACCAGATGAAGACTCAAAAAAAATCAGAGGCCAATCTCTTTAAACACTGTAGATGCAAAAATCCTCAACGAGATACTGGCAAACAAATGCAACAGATTATTAAAAAGATCACACATCATGGCCAAGTAGGCTTTATCCCAGAGATGCAAGGATGGTTTAACACATGCAAATCAATAAACATATTACATCACATAAACAGAAGCACAGATAAAAATCATACAATTATCTCAAAAGGTGCAGAAAAGGCCTTTGACAAAAATCCAACATCCATTAACGATTAAAACCCTGAAGAAACAAGAATAAAAGGATCTTATCTCAATCTGATAAAAGTCATTTATAGCAAACTCATCATCAACATCATATTACGTGGAGGAAAACTGAAAGCTTTTCCTCTAAAATTAGGAACAAGGGGGCTGGGGATTTAGCTCAGTGATTAGAGTGCTTGCTTTGTAAGCACAAGGGCCTGAGTTCGATCCCCGGCACCACAAAAAAAAAAAAAAAAAAAATTAGGAACAAGATAAGTATGTCCATGGTCAACATTCCTGCTCAACATAGTACTCCAAACTTTAACCAGAGCAATCGGGTCAGATAAAAAGGTACAAGAGATATGTAACAGGAAAGGAAGAAGTTAAAACTATTCTTATTTGCAAAGGACACGATACTTTTTTACATAGAAGACTCAAAAAATTCTGCAAAAAAAAATGTCCTAGAACTAATAAACAGATTCAACAAGGTAGCAGGATACAAAATTAACATATGAAAATCAATAGCATTACTCTACACCAATAATGAACCCCCCAGAAAGAAATTAGGACAACAATACCATTCACAATAGCATCTAGAAAAATTAAATATTTAGGTATTAATCTAAGCAAGAAAGTGAAAGATCTCTATAATGAAAACTACAACACTCTGAAAACAAACTCAGAGAGGACATATCAGAAAAGGGAAAGATACTCCCTCCTCTCAGATAAGCGGAATGAATATTGTCAAAAAAGGCTGCTTTCCCAAAACTTATACAAAGGTTTAATGCAATCCCAATCAAAATGCCAACAGTATTCCCCACAGAACTAGAAAAAATAATCCTCAAATTTATATAGAACCAGAGGAAACCCATTACAGCAAAAGCAGTCCTGAGAAACAAGAACAAAGCAGGAGGCATCACAAGCCCAGACTTAAAATTACACTACAAAGCTACAGAAATAAAAACAGCATGGCATTAGCACAAAAAAAGACATATGGATCAATGGAACAGAAGAGAGGATACAGAAACAACTCCAAGCACATTCAGCCATCTGATCCTTGACAAAAGGGCCAAAAATATATGCTGGAGAAAAGGTAGCCTCTTTAACAAACAGTACCAGGAAAACTGGCTATCCATGTGCAGAAGATTGAATCTAGACTCCTATCTCTCACCACATACTGAACTAAAATCAAAATGGATCAAAGACCTGGAATATTAAAATGGACACTTCAATTGAGAGAAGCTAAAATAGATGAAAATTCTTGAAGACAAATGCATAATAGGCAAGGATGTTCTGAACAGAATGCCAGCTACATAAGAAATAACATCAAGAATCAACAAATAGGATTATATCAAATTTAAAAGCTTCTACAAAGCAAAAGAAACAAACAGAGTAAAGAGAAAGCCAAAGAATAGGAAAAAATATTTGCCAGTTGTTCCTTGGACAGAGAACTAATAATATCTAGAATACATGAAAAACTAAAAAAAATTAGATCCCCCAAATAAAAGACACAATCAAAAAATGGGCAATTGAGATGAATAAACACTTCTCTAAAGAAGAAATATAAATGGCCAATAAACACAAGAAAAATGTTCAGCATCTCTGGTCAGTAAATAAATGCACTGGGTTTCCATCTTACTCCAGAAAGAACATCTGTCATCAAGGAGTCAGATAATAATAAATGTTGGTTAAGACTGCAGGGAAAAAAGAGCCCTTCCACATTGCTGGTGGGAATGTAACCTAGTATAACCACTATGGAAATCAGTATGGAGACTTCTCAAAAAAACTAAAAACAGAAATCCTATTTCATCCACCTAGTCCCCTTCTAGGTATCTTCCTAAGAGTTAAAGACATCAGATTACACTGATACATACATACTCATGTTTATAGTAGCATAATAGCTAAAATAATAATAGTAGCTAAATCTTGGAATTGGTCTGTATGCCCATTAACCAATGAATGAATAAAGAAAACAGAATATAAGGGGCTGGGGGTGTAGCTTAGTGATTAGAGTGCTCGCCTCACAAGCACAAGGCCCTGAGTTCGATCTCAGCACCAAAAAAAAAAAAAAAAAAAAAAGAAAGAAAGAAAATGGGCTATTTACACACAGTGGAGTTTTACTCTGCCATAAAGGATACATTTGAGTAGTTTGCAGGATAATGGGTACATTTTGAGAGCATAATGTTAAGTGAAATAAATCAGGCACACAACTTCAAATATTGCATGGTTTCTCTTATTTAAGAAACCCAAGTATAAATACCTTAAACAGCAAAATAAAAAATAGATAATAGAAAACAGGTAGACAGAACTTCTGCAAATGGGAAGGGGATCTATAGATGGAAGAAGAGGGAGGCAGGGGAAGGGAGGGAAAGTAAAAAGAATTAAGATGTGTTATGTACAAGCGCCAACTCTCCACAGTGAATGTAATCATTACCTATTCCCAACGTGTCTTTAAGAGCTGCTGCACAATACAATTAGCATAAAGGTAAAGTGATTTCAACATAATTAGGACTTAATGAGGAGGAGGAGGAGGAAAGAAAGAATAAGTTGGATGCATGCTTCCCAATAATAGCTTTCTGTAAGAAGTTGGAATGTGGCCATGATGAATGACCAATGCAGATTCTCAAAATTTTTTTAGTTATAAGCAAGTGACAGGAAGGAAACACTTCTCTGGATCTTAAAAGTAATGGGAAGAGACAGAGTAAGAAGAACGGGCTCAGGACGAATTGGGAAACAGTTAGTGCTTCTCTTCTCTAACTCAAGGGATTGAAAAGATAATCAAATGAAAGAAAACAAAAACTGCAACAGTATCAGGGCAGCAGTTGGGGGGATTTTAGATTAAGTCCAAGACAGGTAGCTCTCTTGTGGACAAACCACACACTCCATGTAGCACATTTGTAGTCTAGAGAGGAAATGGGGCAAAAAGTCCAGGCAGGGAGAGTAACCCAAACCAAGATAAGGCAGCGGGCAACATAAAAGACAGGGCAGCAGAAAGTAAGAACTTACAGCCAAGAAGAAAGAAACTAGTCCTAAAGCTAGCTAGCAAGGAACTTACTGCAATATAATACAACAGTAATAAGCGTGATAAATGCTGAATTGTCAAGGGAAAAAATAAAGAACAGAATAGCTCCTGTCAGTAGTGAACAGAATCCTATTAAGCAGGAGAGGAAAAGTGATGTTATGAAATGACCACAGAAAGTTAAGGTTTGCGATAGGAATATCTGGTATACCAGCCCTGAGTTTGATCCCCAGCAATGCCCTCCACAAAAAAAAGAATATATTGTATATACAGTACTTAGATATGTGGGTTAAACTTTTTCTATATCTTAAAAATCATGTGAGCTGAGTTTGGTTTGATAAAATAACTTTCCATACCCCAGATATATCATCTCTGTACAAATTAATAGGAAGGGAATCATTATTTTGGAACACTTTTTCATGCTTCATTGAAGAACAGGCTAACTGAAGAACAGTGCCTACCTGAGTTGAAGCATTCTGAAAGGCTGAGGCAAGAGAATCATGAGTTCAAGCCCAATCTTGGCAACTTAGCAACTCAGTAAGACCACGTTTCAAAATAAAAAAGGCCTGGGGATGGAGCCCAGTGGAAAGGCCATGAGTTCAATCCCCAGTACCTCTAAATATATAAATTATAAACAACTCACAGGACATTTTACTTCAATAATTACTCAATGGTCATAATAAAAACAACAGGCTAGGCATGTAAATACATGCTGACTGCCTACTTGGTGACAGGAAAGAGCCAGAGAATACATATCAAACCTCTAACCCCTGCTTTCAGAGAGTTTAAAGGAGGTAGACTAAGCAAAAAGTGTATCAGGGTACATTCTGCATTATTCAACAACATAGAACAGACAGAAAAGCAGACAAATGATCGTACTTGTACTCTCCTTGGTGGAAAAAATGATGCTTCCTCTCAGTCTTGAAAGTAGAGCTGGTATTTAGAAGTAAAAAGAAGGCATTCTACTCAGAAAGAATGGAAAACAGAGGCAAGAAAGAACACGATGCCTTACAGAAGATCAGGGTATCTTAAGTTGGCATCATTGACATATGGAGACACCAAGAAAAGCTTACTGGCCAGGAGGCACACTTCAGGGAACTGGGGCAAACTAGAAGAGGCAAGGTTTGAGGGAGTGGACAGGAGAGAACTGAGTCTGGTTTGAATGCTCCTGTTGAAAGTGCTATCCAGGAAGAACATGGAAAGAATTTGAAGCCTGAGGCAAAATTTTATAGCAGAAGACACAGAGGTAGAAAAGATCACCCAGAAAGAGATAAAGAATGCATGGAGTTAAGCAAAAGCTGGAGAAGAAATAACAGAGATATGCTGGCTGTCCTTTTGATGATCTTAGAGCAAAAGAAGAAAAGGGATGTTTGCTACAGCAGAATGCAATGAAGGTTGGAGTGTTTATGAAAGTCTTGTGTTCAGAGGTAAATCATCCAAAGACAGTCGGAGAAAGTACAGAAAGTAAACTCAGTCCTACAGAATAGAGGAAATGATTATTCAAGACCCTGAGGTAGGAGATCATTAGTAGACGTTATATAAGGCAAGATATTCCCATGATGCCCAGAATTCCTTCAAAGTCACAAGGGCCTAGAGATCATTCTATGATAGCGGGACACAATGTCACCGCCTTAAAGAAATGGTGAAACTCAGTATCATGAGAAAAAGTGAAATATCTTAACTTCTTAGATGTGATAAGACATGAAGTATATAGCATCCCCCATGTAATTTCCTTACAAAAGAGCTTAACCAGACTGTAATAAAATCTTGAGACCTAACTTTCAGCATATAAAACATGTAAAGCATGGAAGATCAAGTTAAATGATATCAAGTGGGCAATCAAAATAGGCCATCCTACAGGATTACAGGAACAGACTGTTAGCATGTCAATGCCATTCATAAAGAAAAGCAAACTGCTGGAGACTCAGGAGACAAAATACCCAAATGTGGACACTGACTAAATTCTGCTTTGAACAAAAGGATATATTTAAATAAAGTATATTTTTTAGAGATACTTGGAAAAATATACGTGAACAGAGCTTTAAGAAATCATTGTTGGGGAGCTGGGGATTTAGCTCAGTGGTTAGAATGCTTGCCTGGCAAGCACAAGGTCCTGAGTTCAATCCCTAGCACCAAAAAAAAAAAAAAAAAAAGAAGAAGAAAAAAAGAAGAAGGGCTGGGGATTTAGCTCAGTGATTAGA
>PVJO010019877.1:0-33296 GCA_004026905.1 Hystrix cristata
TTTTTTTTTTTTTTTTTTTTTTTTGGTGTTGGGGATTGAACTCAGGGCTTTCTGCTTGCAAGGCAAGCACTCTAATCACTGAGCTAAATCCCCAGCCCCCTAGGATCAGAGTCTTGATGTCCTCTTGTGACTTAGAGCAAGATGTTTTAGGCATATACAAATAAAATAATTGGTTCCTGCACATATCCCTGCTGATAAGCATTCAGGTACTCAGAGAAGAGAATGACACAAAAAGTAATTGTGTCCTCTGCTCTCTGTGGTGCCTGGGCTGGCAGAGGCACACTTACACAACAAAAAGTAGCGGTGCATGTGTGGTTTCTTTCCATTTGTGGTGAATACCCAGGAAATAAAAGTATGGATTTGGTGAAAACTGTAATTTAAACTTAGGGCTGGGGCTGTGGCTCAGTGACGGAGCACTTACCTAGCATGCACAGGCTCTAGGCTCGATCCTCAGCACCACAGAAAACAAAATTTAAGGCCCACAGGATCAGCCAGGAGCCCTCCTGGTGAGGGGTCAGGTGGGAGTGTATTCCAGCTAGGGGGAGCTGCAAAGTTCTTTTTTTTTTGGTGCCGGGGATCGAACTCAGTGCCTTGCGCTTGCAAGGCAAGCACTCTAACCACTGAGCTTAAGCCCCTAGGGAACGTTTCTTGAGGTCAGAATGAATGTGGGTACCTGGGAAGGAAAGAGTGGTGTAAGGTGATCAAAGAACCTTACTGTGTCTTTAGAACAGGGCAAACACCTAGGTGTGTTGGTTAAGCATGAAGACTAGATGGGTGACTGCTGGGTGGGGAGCAGGCCAGATAGGAAGCTGCTCGAATGGTCTCTGCAGAGGTGGTGGCATCTTGGATGGAGCAGCTGGGAAGACGACCTCATCAAGGCATGTGGTGGAAAGGGAAAAGGCTGTAGACAGAAAGGGCAGGCTGACCCACACACCAGACTTGACCTGGTGTTTGTGTAGTCTAGACTGAGAATAATTTTTGGATTTTTTTAATGTTGGGGGGTGCTGGGGATTGAACTTGCTAGGCAAGCACTCAGCCACTGAGCTAAATCCCCAACCCCGATGTTTGGGTTTTTGAAAAGGGTCTTTGTTGCCTTTTAGGAGGAGTAAGCAACAAAAGACGTAGTGATCCATAAGCTTAAGACATTTATTGTCTGGCTCTTTACAGAACATTTGCAGATTCTTGAAGTAGGGGGATATGGGGCTCTTAGAAGGGATTTGCATTGACTCCGGAACGTCTTCATTTCCTAGGACTAAGACCCCTGGACCTGGTGCACAGTCAGCCCTCAGAGCCCTTGCTCGCTCGGGTATGAAGATCGGGAGGATTGGTGAGTCCACCCTCTCTGTCTTAGCTAACAGCTTGATTTCTTTTGGAGCATTGACCCAGAAAACCATGTGCTGCGCCCTATGGATAGAGGGCCTGGTCTAGTCACTGTTGACATTAGGTTTGTTAAAGCCTCCGTGAAACTGAAAATCTCTGCCTGACCATCTCCATCCCTTCCTGGTGCTTCTCGAGCATTGCTAGAAGTATCTGTGTAGATCAGCCTCACAGTGTGGCAGCCTTGGTCTCTCTCAGCCCACTAGATAGCAGGGCATGCAGTCTGGCAAGCAGAAGTGAAGGAGTGGGCAGTGACTCGTCATCCTGTGACCTGGTCCCTTCCGGCTCCTTGGAGGTTTTAGCTCTTACCTGTGGTTTCTGCAGTTAGTAGGCCTTTTGGTCTGAAGTCTTTCACCCTTGTTCTAGCTGTTGGGAGGGTTTTTCCAGTAGAGTCAGTGGGTGAGAGGTCAAGCTGGGTGTTTCCTCTGCTTCTGGAGTTGTATGCGCTCTCAGAGCCTGTTGCCCTTCTGAGCAGTGAATTGACCGGGGGAAATTCTGAGGAACTAGCAGATGTGCTGGGGACCGTCCCATCTAGTTGCAGGCAGTAATGTTTTCTCTTCCTCCCCACAGAGGATGTCACTCCCATCCCCTCAGACAGCACCCGCAGGAAGGGAGGTCGCCGTGGTCGCCGGCTGTGAACAAGACTCAAGTTATTTCCTATTAATAAATTACCTTGGTGTGAGCTACTTTGGCACTCTTTTTTTTTTTGTGGTGTAGGCCCCCAGGGATGTTTGTTTCCTTCCTCCTGTCTAGGTGTGAAGCATGCAAAGGAGGCGTGGCCTGACTTCAGGTCCTGGCAGAGGTGTTTGCTTTAGAGTTTGGGGGGCCTGAGCAGAGGTGAGACCCACTTAGCTCAGGCTCTGCAGGTGGCTCCTGGGAGAGTGAGCCTGAGGTAAGGTGAGGCACGGTAGTGCCGCCGGGGCATTAGGCTGCCTCCATAGTCCAAAATAGAGCACAGCCGTGGAGATGCTGGTTCTAAAAGTGGATGGATTCTGAGAGCCAGAGCGGAATGAGAACTGTTGGTACAAGTGTAGCCTGAGCAGAAGAGGAACCTTCCAGACTGGAGCCATGTAGAAGCATGTGTGGGTGTGGGTCTCCCCCACACCTTCTGTGCAGAACGGGCAGCACGCTCTCCCGCGGCTTGCTTTTCCTCACTTGGCATATCTTGAGATCGTTCCATATCGGTACATGAAGTACATAAAGATCCAGTCACCCCACAAATATACACCAAGTCCTATTTTCATCAGCCATGAAAGAGAAAGTTCTGGTTTTCCGGAAGCTGGCATCCAGCTCCAAGCACAGTGGTACCAGGTGGTACTGATGCCCTGAGGGGTTGCTGTGGAGCCCTGTGGTGGTCAAGAGAGGCAGGGCT
Source organism: Hystrix cristata (assembly GCA_004026905.1). Classification (NCBI taxonomy): domain Eukaryota; kingdom Metazoa; phylum Chordata; class Mammalia; order Rodentia; family Hystricidae; genus Hystrix; species Hystrix cristata. Next base: position 2,750 of record PVJO010019877.1, read on the forward strand.
GGTGGATGGATGTGGGTGCGGGCCAGGCCCAGGAGGGGAGGGTGTTTGAGAATACCAGGTAATAGTTCTAGAAGAAAAATCTACAAGAGGGAAAAGTTCGTGTTTTGGGTTGGTTTGGAATTTGTTAATCTTTGTATTGGGAATTGGACCCAGGGCCTTTGCACCGACTGAACTATGTTCCCAGCCTTTTTAAAATGTTTCAATTTTTGGGACAGGTTGTAAGTTTCCCAGGCTGGGAAAGATCTGCCTTGGCCTCCCTCCAGGCTGAGATTACAGGTGTATGCCATCATGCCATCTGGCTGGGGGATAGTGTTTTGGGGTGCTGTTAGCATCCCAAACCTCTAGTGGCATGTTTTTCTAGGGTGGAGGGGGGCTGCTGGTTGTTGAACTCAGGGCCTTGTGCTTGCTAGGCAAGCACTCTACCACTGAGCTGAATCCCCAGCCCCTAAGTGGCATTTTTTTTTTTTTTAGTGGCATGTTTTGAACAGGGTGTTCCAGGCAGCAAAGTCCTAAGGCAGGAGTGGGTTCCTGTATTGAAGTGCCCCTGGATGTGTACTGCACCTTGTGTTAAATCATCCACTGAATGTTAGACCTGAAGGAAAAGGTGCTGTCACCTCCATAATACAGCTGAGAAAATCAGTGTAGAAAGTAACTTGGCAAAAAAAAAAAAAAATGGCAAAGGTCTGATTTGTGAGCTGCAGTTTATTTTTTTAACAGGGAAAATGGATTCACTTAAGTGGGAACATATAATAAGTAAGAAGCTCCCTGAATTGCACTTTATTTTTTGGTTTGTGTGTGTATGTTTTCTTGAGACAAGGTCTTTGCAGTCTAGGCTGGCCTTGAACTCCCCAGTGATCCTCAATTTCAGCCTCTTGAGTGCTGGGATTGCAGGTGTGCACTACCACGCCTAGTTGAACTGCACTTTTAAAATTGCAGCTTTATTTACATACCCTTCAATTGAGTGATTTTGAGACATCCCTCTACCACCACTGAAGCACAAGCTCATTAATGGTTGCCCCTTCCGTGTTTTGGGAAATCTTTCATCTAGTTTCCTCTTCTGGTCTTTGAGCTTTTTCTCTTTTTCAGCCGGTCTCCCTATGTATTTCAGGCTGGTTTTGAAGTCACTTTTTAACCCAGGCTGGCCTCAAACGCATAGCAATCCTTCTACTTTAGGTTCTTGAGTGCTGGGATTAGAGGTGTGCCCCACCATACCCACCTGGCAAACAGGTTTTTTTTTCAAAGTTCTGTGTGGTGGCACATGCCTGTAATCCCAGCGTTCTGGGGAGGCTGAGGTAGGAACACTGATGTGAGTTTAAGGCTAGCCTGAAGAGCATGGAAGAGGGGAAGTGGTAACTTTGCCTGGTAACAACCTGGCCTATGTGACTAATTTAACCAAGTAAGGCCCATACCACTTGGGGAAGATCGTGTTGGTAGCAACCCTCTGGTTTGACATTTAGGATGTTCCTCCTGAAGACCCATAATCCAATTAGAAGACATTCTATAATTAGACCTTTCATGAAAGCGGAGGACTAAGGCCACAGGTGGTTAAGGAGATGTGCCAGTGTTTGTTTTTCTTGACAAATAGGTCACAGTAATGTAAGATGGTTAGCAGGAGAGAAACTGGCATGTGGCAGATGGCAGTGCCATTGTCTTTACAACTATTTGTTTAGTCAAATTATTCAAAGCCAGGCATGGTGGTGCACACCTTGTAATCCCAGCACTTAGCAGGAGGATTACAAATTTGAAGGCAGCCAGGGCTACATAGCAAGACCCTGTCCCAAAAGGCAAAATGAAAAAAATCCCTTTAAAGTAGAATTACTTGGGGAGGGGGTAAGGATTGCTTTTCATACTGTCATTGTGGCAGGTTGAGTGCACAGGCCCTCAAAATGGGGATGTGCCAAGATGAAAATTCTAGTTCTGCAGCTTTGGACAGGGCAACCTTAGGCAAAACACTGTACCTCTCAGCCCTTTAGTGAAGAGGCCTGCCATGATGATTGCCTTATAGGGGACCCCAGGATGAAAGTGCTTGGCCTTGAAGCTGCTGCTAGTTTCTTTTTTGAGACAAGGTCTCACTGTGTATAGTTCAGGCTGGCCTTGAACTTGCGGCGATCCTCTTGCCTCAGCCTCCCGAGTGCTGGGGATATAAGCATATGCCCTGCTGCTCTTCTTATGCTTGTTCAGTTCTGCCAGGCAGCATTGAGGCCAGGTGGGGAAACGTAGGGGGTTGCTGGAGCATGCTTTTTATTTCCTGTGATGGGGCACTGTGACTTGTACTGCTGTTTCCTGGTAACCAGGGATGTAATCAGCCAGGGTTTCAAAGCAAGTCCTCTCAGGGTTTTGTTTGTGAGGAGAGCCAAGATGTGTGGCTCAGCTTGGAACCTAGCAGCTTGCGGCCCCCAAGGTGGGCTGTGCCTTGCCCATCCAGCCTGGCAGGTGCTGTCACGCTGCAGCCCCATCAGGGCCCCGTTCTCCCCTCTGCTCCTCTCCTGGCTTCCTTCTCTCACCTGAGCCATAACAGTCCCCATCTGAACCAGCCTCCCTGGCTTCCCTCGGGCCCCTGTCTGTCCCCAGATCACACTGCAGCTGTGATCTGTGAACCTAGTTGCTGGGCCAGCGGTTCAGCTCAGTTTTATAGCACTGGCCTAAGGGGGAGAGAGGGAACAGGATGACAGCTAATTGCTGTTCCCTTCTGTTCAGTAACCACTCCAGCCCTTAGTGTTCAGAATAGACCTCTCTCTGGCCAGGCCACACTGCCTGGCTCACTGCCCAAGCAAACCTAGTTCCCTTCAGTTTTCCAGCTCTTCATTCCCTCTTGTGCTTTCAGCCTATTGCCAGGCTTCCCCCCTCAGCTTGCTTCATTTAGCATTTACTCTTCCCTGCCTGGCCTCAGTGTCTTCTGCCCAGTGTTAGGTTAGTTCTTCATCACTGACACAGTTACCTTCCTGGTTGCCTTGTGAGGTGCCCCTCCACTGAATTCCCACGGCACCTCTTCCCACATGGCACTGCTGGTCACCCTCTATCGCAATAGGCTGTTTTGCCCACTAACCTGTGGTCTCAGAGGACAATGTCCTCAATGTCAGCCAGCCCAGTGTCTGCAAAGTAGGGGCTCAGTAAGATCATTGGATGAATCACTGAGAGGGGATAAATGGACTGGACTGGACTTCCGCCTTCTGTAGTTCAGCCACGTAGGTATTTTGAAGGGCTTTTCTAGATCCTGAATAAATTAAAACATGCATTCCAGGGCTCCAAAGAAATAAAAGAAGGCCCCAAGGGCTTTGAAGAAAGGGGAAAGAACGAGGACATCAAGATGAAATGGATTAGAATGTTGGGGCAGCACTGAACAAATACAGGGGTCAGTGGCCAGGAGGTTAAACTGAGGCTGCCCTACGTCCTCCCCAAACCCAAGGAAAGGGAGTTGAACTTGACATGCACAGTAGGCCAGAATACTCAAGATTTCTGCCCGAGCTCTGCAGAAGCAAAAGCACATCTTCACTGTTGAAAGCTGTCTGCAATCGAAGCCTTTTGGTTGCCCAGATTAGGTAAAATTAGGCCCACAATAAGGAAACCAAAGCCATTGTGCTGACACACCTGTAAATCCCAGTATTCTGGGAGGCTGAGGCAGGAGGATCATAAATTTAAGCCCAGCTTGGGCAACTTAGTGATTTAGGGAGACGTGCCTCAAAAAAAAAGAAAAAAGAAGGGCTGAGGATGTAGGTTAGTGTGAACACCCTGAATTTAAGATAACTGATAATAACATAACTGAAATATTTGAAGAGATACACAATAGAACAAAAAAGAGTAGGCAAAAGCTGTAAGCAATAATCAGGTACATTTTAAATTCCCTTTTTTTGGTGCTGGGGATCAAACTCAGGGCCTTGCACTTGCTGGGGAAGCACTCTAGCCACTGAGCTAAATCTCCAGCCCTAATCAGGTATATTTTAAATGAACCAATAAGAATTCTGTCTCAGTGCCGGCTCAAGGAAGCTTTTTCCAAGGTGTGGCTGCAGGGGAGCATTCATAACTTCAAATGGCCCAAGAGTAAGATGCAGGAGGGACTTAACTAGGTCAAGTTCTATCATGGGGGAAGAGGCAGGAGTCGCTGCACGTCCTAAAGCGGTGCGGTATTTGTTGGCCAGTGAGTAGAAGTTGTGCAGAAACAGAATTGAGCAACAAATAAAAGAGTTTTCTAAATCAGACATGGTAGTTTACATTCTGAGATGCTGCAGCAGGAGAATCACAAGTTCAAACCCAACCTGGGCAATTTAAAAATGTAGAGACACCCTGTCTCAAAACAGAAAAAAGGGCTAGGGAGGTAGTTCAGTGTGAAGGCCCTAGATACAATCCCCAGCACTGCTAAATAAATAAATAGGTGTTCTAATAGCTTCTCAAAGAGAATGAAACTGCTTCAGGCGACAGTGATCTTTCTATTACTGGAAACTCACTAGGGCCCCAAAGGCTGTTTCTGTCAGAATCAGTGTAGTGGAGACAATTTATCTCCTGTTGTAAACAGTTTGTTTTTAGCTGATGTGTGGCTGATGACCATAGCTCTCCGTCTCCCGAGGCAGCTAGGTGTGGCCTCACTGAGCTGGGCAGAACTGCGTGTGTCATTTACAGAAAGTGTCCTGAGGATAAGCCACCATACCCGCTTTCCTGTCCTCTGGAGATACCTGCTTTCAGGTCTGCTGGAGTTGCCGCCTGATCAGACGTGTCTTTCTTGAGCACCACACCCAGCCATAGTTAGCATCCCTTGCCTCTGGCCACCCTCATGCAGTTCATATTATGCCACACGCACAGCCCTAGCTCCACCTGACACCAGTGTCTGTCCAGTGCTTCTCGAGCATGAGCACACATCAGATTCAGATGTGGCCACCCCCATGGCCTCTGCCTCAGTTGCTCTGGAAAGGAGGCCTGAAGATTTATGTTTCTTTGTTTTTCTTTTTTGAGACAGGGTCTCGCTATGTAGTTCAGGCTGGTCTCAAACTCGCAGTGATCCTCCTGCCTCAGTCTCCTGAAGGATGGAACTATGGGCATGCGCTGCCACGCCTGGCATTACATTTCTAATAAGTTTCTAGGTAGGCCAGAGACCTTCCTTTGAGAACCACTGACCTTGGTGATCATGGGACTCATCTGTTTGGGCCCCTGCTGAATCCCAGCACCTGGAACGGTATATGTCAAGCCTTTATGAATGTTTATTAACTCAAATTACAGGCATCTCATCAGTCAGAGACAAGTATGACTGTTACCCTCACTTCACATGGAGGGAAACTGAGGGTAGAAAAGGTGAAGTGATCTGTCCAGGGACACACAGGCAGAAAGGGCCAGGGCCAGGGTTCAGACCTGTGGTCTCTATAGCTACAGATTGTGTGCCTAATCTCCACTAGGCTCCCCTCTGGCTGGAGCCCAGTGTGGTCAGGCTGCCAAGGAAGTTGCAGGAGGAAAGAAGTAGGAAGGAGGCGGGGAGGAAGAGCTCCTTGTCCTCACATCTGCAGAGGGTTAAAAAGACTAACGAGGCCAGGTGTTGTACATCTGTAATCCCAGCACTCAAGAAGCTGAGGCGAGGATGGCCGTGAGTTTGAGGCCAGCCTGGGCTACATAGCGAGACCCTGTCTCAAAATACCAAAAAGAGAAGGACAAGGAGGAGAGGGAGAGGAGGAAGAGGTAGGATAGGAGGAGGTAGAGAGTGAAGAGGAGGAGGAGGAGGAAGCTGAGTCCTACCTCTGAAGCAAGCCCAGTTGCTTACAGCAGTCTTATTGGTCATGTCAGTCATGTCAGTGACCACCAGGTGGCAGCACGAGTGTAACAGGAAGCTGCTTGCTGTACTGACCGCTGAGGTGTAATTGTGATTCTCCAAGAGGTGGAGAGGAGGGAGAGGAGGGAAGGGGAGGTAGAAAGAATTGAGATGTGTTACGTACATGTACCTACTCCTCATAATGAATGTAATTATTATGGACTGCAAACATCTAATAAAAATAAAATTTTTGAGCTGGGCATGGTTGCACACGCCTGTAATCCCAGCCCTTGGGAGGCTGAGGCAAACCATATTAATAAAATACAAAAAACAGTATTTATATCTAATTTATATGTTTATATTTAACCTGATTCATTAAAATATTTTTATGTGGGGGCTGGGGATTTAGCTTAGTGATTAGAGTGCTTGCCTCGCAAGCACAAGGGCCTGAGTTCGATCCCCAGCACCACCAAAAAAAAAAAAAAAAATTTATGTCATCATATGACTAATGAATTAATTTGCAGTACTGAGGATTGAACCCAGGGCCTTCACACTGAGTTATATCTCCAGTCCTTTTTATTTTTTATGTATGTATGTGTGTATGTATTTACTTATTTTTGGGTGCTGGGGATCGAACTCAGGGCCTAGTACTCTACCACTTGAGCTAAATCCCTAACCCCTATTTTTTATTTTGAGACAGAGTCTTACTAAGTAACTAAGTTGCCCAACCTGGCTCGAATTTGTGATCTTCCTGCCTCAGCCTCCCAGAATGTCAGGATTACAGGTGTGTGCCATGCTCTGGGCAACATATAATCAATATAAAGAAATTATCATATATAGTTCACCTTTTTTTGTATTAGATTGAATTCCATTGTGCATTTTATATGCACAGCATATCTTAATTTGGGCTAGCTGTATTTTAAAGGCACAGCCACCCTTAAACCATACTCGTCCATCTGCATTTTTCAAGAACATGATATGTTGTCATTAGCTATAGTCATCATGCTGTACTGTTGGCCTTGGGAAATTATTTCTCTATTTCTTTTTTTTTTTTTTTTTTTTGGTGCCGGGGATCGAACGCAGGGCCTTGTGCTCACGAGTCAAGCACTCTAACCACTGAGCTAAATCCCAGCTCCATATTTCTCTATTTCTGACTATATCCTTTTTTTTTTTTTTTTTTTTTGTGGTGCTGGGGATCGAACTCAGGGCCTTGTGCTTGCAAGGCAAGCACTCTAATCACTGAGCTAAATCCCCAGCCCTGACTATATCCTTTAACTAAGATGTTCTTGTAAAATTTATAGATTGGTTTCACATTTGCTTTACTCCATTTTTACTTTTATGTGTACTCTGAATAGGTTCCATTTTATTTTATTTCTGTTTTCTTAATATATATAGCCATGTGAGGCATCATCCCGGATATTAATGCCAAATATTTACTGAGGTAGGTACTCTGCTGAATGTTTTACATGCGCTATTTTAATCCTCCCAATCCCTGTAAAGTAGGCAAGATTACTATTTTGCAGATGAGGAAACTGAGGCTTAGGGAACCTAAGTGACTCAGCCAAGATCTCACTACAAGCAAGTGTAGGAGTCTGGATTTGAACTCGGCTCTCTCCAGGTTAAGAATTTAGGCTCTTTGTTCTGAGAGTAGCTCTTAGCCTTGCCTATCTTAGGTAGATATGCTGTGCATTTTTTATTCGTGTACCATGTTTGATTTATCCCTGATACCTTAAATTTGGAGTTTTTCTGAGAAATGGAGCAGTAATACAGCATCAACTTATTAAAGTACATTTTAAGCCTTTTAAAAAAATCATTAAAAAAAAGAATCTAGGCTCTTCATCCTACCATAATCTTGCCCAGATGGTAGAGGCTTAGGGAGTGTAGTGAGAGGGGCCCAAATCTAAATCCAGGCAATGGAAAAGCTAGAGGCAAATGAACCAGCCTGTGAGGGCAGGAGGGGCCCAGAGTGGCCACCCCACCCCCGGGTGTTGCAGCGTTGAGCTCGCCTGGCCAGCATGTAAGGGAGAAACTGTGGGCTTAGGAAATCAGGCTTGTGTTTGAGTAGCTGAGCTCAGGAAAAGAACATCTGGCATTAGGAGAAAATGAAAATTGAGAAAGGCAGCACAGCAGGAGTAACCTGGCAGCGAGTGTAGAGGATAGAATTGCACAGGACAGGGCTAGGGCTAAAGCCACGCCTGTATGCCAGAAAAATAGCACTGACAATCATGGTGATGTAGTAGCTGACATTTATTAAGCACTTACCAAGCAACCTGACTCTGCGTATTAATTAGTATAGTCACACTAGGAAGTAGATACTGCTATTATTATCATTTTACAGATGAAAAAAACAGACAGGATGATAGTAAGTAGCAGAGTTAAAATTCAACTGCCAATTCAAAGTTCAAAAGTGGGGCTGGGAGCTCAGTGGTGGAGGACTTGCCTAGCGTGGGCAAAGCCCTGGGTTCAATCTCAGCCTGGAAAAAAAAAAAAGATTCACCCAAAGTAACTTAGGTTAAAGCCCATGCTGTGAACGCCACACTGTCCTCTGCCTGGAACGGGCTGCTTGTGGGGGCAGCGAGCTCACTGTCTCTGGAGGCATGAAAGCGGACTGCAGGGGATGTGAGGAAGTGCTCAAGTGGCGTCACTGCTGGGAGCTGGAAGTTGTGTGGGTGGAGCGGTGGCTGGGAAGGGTCCCATTTGCCTTTCTAACTCTGCCCCACCCAGCTTTCGCCCAGCCCCGTCAGGGGGATAAGAGCCTACGGGCGGCACTGTGTCCAATGGCTGAGGAAGGGCCCTGCAGACAGGCCTGCTTTGCGGTTTACTGCTCTGAGCTGGTGCTTGTGAGCTCATTTAACCCCTCTGAGACAGCAGGCCCCCTGGGACAATACAGGAGAAACCACCTGGGCAGGATTTGCACTCTTCTGGCGGGGAGGAGAGTGCCCCCAAGAGGGAGAGCCAGTCGGAAGCCAGGAGCTGGGCTTGTGGGGTGCAGAATTTCCCCTCCTCTTTCCATCCACCCAGGGGATGGCGGCTGAGTGGCAGTTGACTGAGGTGGGGCATCTGAGTCCTGGGCACCAGGAGAAAAGGAGGGTGGCAGGAGTCGGTGTGGCTCTTGCCAAAGGTCATTCTGTCCCCTGGGGCCTTGCCCCGTGCTTGTGGCGGGTCTCCTGCCCGCTGCATGCTCCCTGTATCCTCTCCCTGGTGTGCCTCACCTGTGCCCCCCACCCCAGTGCTCGCCCTCCCTTTGCCCCAATTTGCAGTGTCACCCATAACCTCTGTGTGACTGAGTCCAATTGGCATTCTCTATGCTCATCTGGCTTGTCCTCTGAGCAGTGTCTGATCTAGAGGGCCACTCCTTCCTTTAGTCTTGTGGGGTCACTGACCCCTCACCTGGTGTCCCCGTTGCTCAGGGCTCCTTCCCATCCAGTCCCTAAACACAAGCAGGGCGGGGTGGGGTCTGTGGAGCTCAGCTCTCCTGTGGCTTCAGTGCTGTCCCCGTGGTGATAAATCACAAACATATGTGTCTCTCTTTTTCCAAGTTTCAGTGGGGTATCCTGAACCATCTACTTGATGTCTACACCTGGGTGTCAGAGCAGAACCCTCCAGAACAAAACCGTGGGTCCCACCTATTCCAGAACATGCTCTTCTTGAAGTCTTCCCTACCTCAGTGAGTGCCACCAGCATGGCACTGTCCCCCCGCCCCCCTCCCATGGCAAGTCCTAACAGCCATCAGACCCTTCTCTCCATCTCCGTCACTAGCACCTCTAAACTACTTCAACTCCTAACTAGTCCAGCCCCCCTGAGAGCTATGTGCCACCGTGCACAGACCCCAACATAAAGTGGACCCAGCCCCGCTCCACCCAGCCCTCTCACTGGCTGCCTTCTCCTTGGATTAATCCTGAGACTCAAGGCCTGCGTGACGGCCTGTGGCCTGTGTCGCCTGTGTCGTCAGCAACATCGGAAACCTCTCCCCGCTCTCCCCCTTGCTTATGTGCTACGCTCAGACGCACTCCACTGCTTTCTGTTCTGCAAATGTGCCTAGGACTTCTCACTTCTATAAACAACTTCGCGTTGTCCATCGCCCACATGTGAAGGCTCAGTGGTGTCTTGGTTCCGTCATCTGTCCATGTAGTCAGGCCTGAGTTGGGCCCGCTCTTTCTCCTGCCTCATTACTCTCTGTCCCCCTTTCCACATGCTCTGGGCTGCAGCCCCAACAAGCTGTGCCTTCCCCTTTCATCATGGTCCTTCCTCTGGCCTCATCTGTGACCTGTGCCAGCCACAGATGACTGCTGACCCTGGAGTCCACACCCCCAGCCTGATCTTCAACTAATATCTGACTCCAGCCCTGACCCAACACTGGTCCCACCAGGGACCGGACCTGGTCTTTGCTGCCGTCTCCAAATGCTTCTGTTCCAGCTCCTGGCCCACAGCAGTGCAGGGCACAGAGCTGCTACTTAAGTTGCTGAATGAATGACTCATGGGGGAAGACTCAGCCCCACTTGGTCACACTAAATGTCCAAAGGCTGTGTCCTTCACCCACCTGCCAGAGGGTGCCTAACCCTAGGGCAGAGTGGGGGAGTCCAGGTCGCAGCCCGTTGCAGAGCACAAGACTCTGGGCAAAGGACTGTCCTCACCTGGACTTACCTGCCCCTTCAGCAGAATGGGAATGAGCCGAGAGATTGGCTTCTTTTTCCCAAAAGCACCTTAGGGCCTTTTGCTACAAAGTGTCTGCCCAGCCAGTCTCCCCTTAGCCCTTCACAGCAGTCCCATGAGGCAGTGGGAGTACCTGCCCCCACTGTAGGGACTCCCAATGCAGCAGGTGGGGCTGTCCTTTTAAAACACAAATCAGAGGGGCTGAGGATTTAACTCAGTGGTAGAGCGCTTGCTAGCAAGCACAAGGCCCTGAGTTTAATCCCTAGCACCTGCACCCCCCAAAAAAACCCCCAAAAAACCACAAGCCAGAGCTGGTCTTGGGTACATACTTGTAATCCCAGCACTTTGGGAGGCTGAGACAGAAGAACTATAAATTCAAGCCCTGTAGCAAGACTCTGTCCCAAAAATAAAAAGTAAAGGAAAAAGAACTGAGGACATAGTTCAGTGCAAAGGCCCTGGGTTCAATCCTCAGTACTGAAAAGAATAAAAAGCAAACCCATGTCAGATAATGATGTCCTCTGCTCCAAGCCACCATCTGGCTTCCTGTTTTACTCAGAGTAAAACCAAACACGTGCTGACAGCCCCTCCAGCCACACACTGGTTGCCTGTTCCTCAGTCACACCAGGCCCATTCCCGCCTGCTGCTGCTTTTGCCCGGAACGCTTCCCACAGACACGAGCTTGGTAAACCAGCTCAGCATCAACAAGGCCCATCCTAGCACCCTGTAAAATACAGCAACCTGCCCCATCCTGCTTCCCCAGCTGTCTTCCTTTTTGCCGTAACACCTACCACTGTCTTACACCTAACATAATTTGATGTTTGTCTCCTGACACTAGGATGTAATCTCTACATGGATAGTTTGTGGGTTTTTTTTGGTGCTGGGGATCAAACTCAGGGCATTGTGCTTGCTAGGCAAGTGCTCTAGCCATTGAGCTAAGTTCCCAGCCCCTCTACATGGATAGAGATATGCATGTATTGCTGTGAGTTCTAAGCACCTAGAAAAGTGCTCTGTTTGTCTATGTATCCGAAGCACCTAGAAGAGTGCCTGACACAAAATAAATGCTCAATAAATTGTTGTTGAAGCTGAGTGTGGTGGTGCACACTTCTAATCTCAGCACTCAGGAGGCTGAGGCAGGAAGACCACAAGTTTGAGGCCAGCCTGGGCTACATATTGAGTTCAAGGCAGTCTGAACTACATACGGAGACCCTGTCTCAAAAACAACAGCAGTGTATTGGGGATTTAGCTCAAGTGGTAGAGCACTTGCCCAGCAAGACCCAGCAAGTGCAAGGCCTTGAGTTTGATCCCCAGTACACCCCCCCAAAAAAACCCAACAGCAATAACAAAAATAGTTGTTGGATGAATGACTGAGAGAAGGTGTACTTACTTGCCTGGGTCGGTACAACAGACGCAGCTGCTCCCTCACCACACGGAGCCCTTGTTTTGGGACCCTCGTTCATGGCCAAAGTGTGCTGGGGTCCAGGAAGCCCCATATAAAAGTCACCACCTTGTGGGATGGGGGACAGGGCTGGCCATGGACTGCCACTTCTGGTGGCTTGTCAGGGACTTAGGGACCACAGAGGAGGACAAGGAGAGAGAGATTCCAGGGGACCCCCCCCACCGCCAGGCCGACCCAGGGTGAGCTGGAGGGACCTGCTGCCGGGGCGTGCAGTGCCCAGACTGAGGGAGGGCGGGAGGCTCGGCTGTGCCCTAGACTCGTTCGGGGCGGTGCCCGGGTCAGGCTCCCGGGAAGACCCAGGCAAGGAGCACAAGATCCCCTTGTCCCAGGTGAGCAGCTCCGAATCTCTGCGGGCCTGCAGGGTCCCAGATTCAGATAAAACAAGTTCGCAGAAAAAAACCCGAAACTCTTACTGAACACCCGACACTTCCGGTACTGTCTTTATGTCAGGCGTGTGTCTGTTCCCAGCTGAGACAGGTCCTAGTCACATGCCCACATGACAGGTGAGGAAAGTGAGGCACACAGGAGCTCAGCAACTTGCTCCAGTTGCACATCTGCTAAGTGATGGAGCTGGGAGTTCCCCTAATACTCAGAAATTCCAGGGGGGATGACAACACCGTTATTTACCTATGCTGTGAAAGAGACCACTCCCCACAAGCGTCAGTGTAACAACGATTCGATTTGTAATTTAATGTGTACTTCCTCTCCTGGTATTCACTATACATTGGAATTGAGGCCCAAAGGCAGATGCGGGTTAATGGACTGTCTTAGTTACTTTTCTCGTTGCTGAGGCAAAATACCCAACACCCACAAGTTGAGAGAAGAAAGGTTTATTTAGCTCACAGTCTGTAGAGGTTTCATTTTGTAGTTGGCTGGCTCCAGGGCAGGGTGGCACGGCAGAGGGCATCGCAGAGGAGAAACAGTCCACGGCAGGCAGAAGACAGCAAAAGCAGAAGCGATCATAGCTGCTCCTTTCTGCTCCTTCTATACTCTATCCAGGCTGCCAGGATCAGGGTGGTGCCATTCCAATGGGTGGACTAATTTAGTAAGCACACACCCTTAATCCCAGCGTCACACACTGTAGATCCAGCCACCTCTGAAAAAGCCCCCCTGCGACCACATGAGGCTGGTGCGGGGGACATCTAGACACAAGCCACGACATAGACCCTTAGCAGAGATGTTACCCAGCTGATTCCGGGGTACCATGTTCCATCCAGAGGCTCATAATGTCAGGTTGTCCCACTGTTGGTGATGCTCATTGACTGTTGTTTGAGGCCATGACGACAGACTGTCCCTTTTCACTGTCGCAGAGCGCTTTTCTCTGTTTAGCACCAGCAAGGTGCTTTGGGTTGATCCTTGAGCATGTGACTACTGTGTTCTCCCCTGATTCTCATGTTATGTTTCACCATCTGCTGATGACATTTTCCTGATCAATTATTACACTGAGAGTTACAAAACAGATGATTTTTCTGTCTTTTTCTCTGCAAGAATGTTAGAAACTTCCATTCTTTTTTTGGGGGGGGTGCTGGGGATCAAACTCAGGGCCTTGCACTTGCTAGGCAAGCACTCTACCACTTGAGCTAAATCCCCAGCCCCCCAAACTTCCATTCTTGTGTGAGATTTTTCCTCAACAACTGGAATGGAGCTATAGTTCCTTCCTCAGAGGCAGGTAAACATGCCAATTGAGGCATTGTCCTATATTTGGATGGCAATGTCCCCTTGAGTTGGCTCCTGGGTCCTGCTCACAAACCCCAGGGTCTGAACATTTCTCAAGTCTGAGCAAGAACAGTGCCTCAGATTCCCCTGTATTTTCCCTTCCCCAGCCCTGGAAGCAGCCATTCCAGAGCTGGGATTTGACTCTAGGCAGCCTGGCTTGAGCTTTGTGTTGGTAACACTCATGTCATACTGCAGGGCATAGTTCCAGCTCACTGGACCTTGCTGAGTAGTCTTGGGTCAGTTCCTTTTCCCTCTCTGATTTAGACTTTCTCCTGTGAATAACAGGGGAGCTGGACTCCCCCTTATCCCATCTTCCCACTAGGATGTGACATCCAAGTCCTCCTGTTCTCTGTCACTTCGTCTCTCTCCTCATGTAGGCAGAGGTGGGTAGACAGAGCTCCTGCATTGGGGAGTGGGCCTAGGTGACAGCTGGGAACCTGTGCCCTCCTCCTTTGTTAGGAGCTGGAGGAAGCCACAGTCCAGCCCATCCTGGGACACTCAGGGGTAGGACTACCTCTGGGCTGGAGTCAGTCTCCAGCTTACTGTGGGCGAGGACAAAATGACCTTGAAGTCAACTAGGTCCTAGAGTTGCTTCACAGGAAGAAGGCTCTGGACTGCCATTTTATCATGATCAGCTTAGAAACTACTGACTTTGATGTATTTTTTCTTTACTTTAAATTTAGTTTTTACTTTGGATCAAAGTTATGAATTCCCATGCCATAGTTTAAGAATCAAATACTTCCAGGACACTTGCTGTGAAAAATGGCAGGTCCTTATCCTCTTTTTCATATCACTTTCAAACTTTTTCAGTCAGTTCTTGTGTTTATTTATTTCCATATCTCTGATTCACTTTCTGGTACTGTTACCTCCTGGTTTTTCCACTTCTGACATTATCTGGTGGACTTTTCACTGTGGAAAGTGAAGAGTTAGCTCTAACTCCTCCTTTGTCCTGTGTCTCTCTTCCTATAGTTGCGTCCCCATCTGCCTCTATCATGTGTTTGGTTAAGTCAGTATTTACAATACTATGAAAATACAAATACTACTTACAGTTGAAGTACACAGTACACTAGGTTTACTATTCATTTCCTGTATAACTTCTGTTTTCCCAAGAGTTAGTAGTGGTCTTGGTTTTTCATTTGCTTCATTTTCTATGAAATTATCATAAATTAATCTCATACTCTCCAAAAATGGCCTAAATTATCTGTCAGTACATTCAGACATATCAGTTATCTGTCAGTTTTATCTTGCTGAAATGGCCTTCAGGGCCTTTGGGCCCAACCCAGTCTGGGCCTGTTGCTTTTCCCTTGGGCTTGCTTCCCAGTAGCATCCTGGGCTCCCCACTCCTCTCATGAGCTCAATTTTAGTTTTCTTTATTGCATGCCTTCCCTTTTTCTTGGTGAACTCCATTTTGGTGGTGCCCACCGTCCTGAAGCCTCCTGAGGAAGGTGTTATGGAGGAAACTTTTTTTGGGGGGAGGGCAATTTTGAGACCGGGTCTTTGCTATGTAGTTCAGGCTGACCTTGAACTCATAATGTAGCCCAGACTGGCCTGGGACTCAAAGTGATCCTCCTGCTTCATCCTCCTGAGTCCTGGGATTACAGGCATGTGCCACCATGCCCAGCTGAAATTATTTTAATATTTTGTCTTTGTTATTCACTGGTCCCTTTCAGTTTGAAAATATTTGTCTAGAACTGTATTGAATTACTTCCCTGGTGATTTTTCTCCCCTCTATTTTCTCTGTTCTCTGTTTATGGAACTCTGATATTTGGCTGTTAGCTCTCCTAGACTAGTCTTTAATTCTCATTTCTCTCTGGTTTTTTCTCTTTTCATCTTTATGGTCTACATTCTGGGAGATAAAAAAAAATCTACCAACTGATTGTTTAATATCTGCCTTCATAGTTTTAATCTTCAAGAGCTCCTTTTTTCTTCTTCTATGACACTTGTATCTTTTAGCACCCCCGCCCCAATTTACTACTGGGGGTTGAACCCAGGGCCTTCACACTGAGCTACATTCCCTGCCCTTTTTCATTTATTTTGAGACAGGGTCTTGCTAAATCACTAAGGTGCCCAAGGAGGGTCCCTCCTACCTCAGCCTCCCAGAGTGCTGGGATTATAGGTATGTACCATCTCTCCCAGTACCTCCTCTTCTTGATTCACAGGTATAGTATCATTTATCTTCCTCACGCTTTAATATTAAGGACAATTTATTTCCTCCATGGTGCTTTTTCCCACTTGGTTCTTTCATTCCCTCGCTTATGTGTTAAAGGCTTTGTTTAGCTGTTTCATGATCCTTGACTCTCTAACACTTGGAGTGGAAGGGGTGAGCTTCTCTTCAAGGGGGCTTCCTGCAAGGTTATAGGCTCGTGTTTCCCTGGGGAGCCCCAATGCTGGAATCTTCAGGTTCGTCCTCCAGGGCAGTCACACGCTCTAGGAATAACTCCTCTCTGCCGTCGCTTCAGTTCAGGCTTGTGCCCTTCCTGTGTTTGGGAATAACCTCCAGTCTGCTCTCCAGCCATTGGTCTCTCAGGGAACGCTCATTCTTACTGGTTTCCCCCTTTGGTGCTGGGGACTGAACTCAGAGCCTTCACACTGAGCTATATCTCTAGCTCTTTTTTATTTTTCATTTTAAAGCAGGGTCTTGCTAAGTCACGAAATCATCCAGGTTGGCTGGAGTTTACAATTCTCCTGCCTCAGCCTCCCAGGATGCTGGGATTACAGGTGTGTGCCACTGTGCCCTGCTTACTGGGTTATATAAAGGACACAGATGAACAGCCAGATGAAGAGGTGTATCCTCCTAGCACAGGAACTTCTTCTTCTTTTTCTTTTTTTTTTTTTTTTTTTTTTTTTTTTTTTTTTTTTTTTTTTTTTTTTTTTTTTTTTTGAGACAGGGTCTTGCTACATAGCTTGGGCTGGCCTTGACTCACTATGTAGCCTAGGATGGCCTCAAATTTATAGCCACTATTCTGCCTCAGCTTCTTGAATGCTGGGATTACAGGTGTGCGCCACCATGTCTGGCCCTAGCACAGGAGCATCTGCGTGAAAAGCTGAGACGCACCACCCCTTGCACGTGGACAAGGAAGCTTTTCAAACCCTGTTAGGATTTTTATGAAGCTTTCTTTATGGGGCTGGGGATTTAGCTCAGTGGTCAGAGTGCTTGCCTTTCAAGCACAAGGTCCTGAGTTCGATTCCCAGCACCAAAACAAACAAACAAACAAACCAACAAACAAAAAATGAAACTTTCTTTATGAAGAGGACATTGATTAAATTGCGGGCCTTTGGTGAATGAAATCCATCTCCAGCCTCTGTCTCCTCTTGCTGCAAGTCTGGAAGTCTCATCCCTCTCATCACACAGTTGGGTTCTCTGGCAACTCGTCCTAATACCGATGCTGTTATCACTCAGAATTTTGAAGGATCTTAGCAGTTTATTGTGTCCAAAACTGGGAGCAGTAACCAAATCCACCCCCCCCCCTTTTTTTCCAGTACTGGGAGAACCCAGGGCCTACGCACTGAGCTATAGCCCTACACTCTTTTTAGTTTTTCTATTCAGACAGGGTCTTACCAAGTCCCTAAATTGTCCAGGTTGGACTTCCTTAAACTTGTGATTCTCCTGCCTCAGCCCCACGGCTGGCCCCCATATATTTATTATGTCACGGTGTACAGGTATAAGTATGAGATGATGAAACCTCGCCAGCATGGCCAATTCTTCCTGGGACCCTTTCCCAGCCCCTCTTGCTTTGCTCTTGCAGCGGCCCCAGTCTCCTTCCTCTTGCATTTGAGTCACACAGTTTGAGCATTCAGAGAAGAGTGGAGCGGCTAAGCACACAGGCGCCTTCTCTTCCTGAATAGAGCACCCAGGGCAAACACTGTAGCCTCTCTAAACCTTAGTGTCCCCACCTGTAAAAGGAGGTGATAAGACACTCTTCCACGGCAAAAACAAAACAAAACAAACAAACAGAAAAAGTCCGGAGGCTTAGTGAGTGGTGGTGGTTGTTAGTAGCACAGCCTCACACCACGGACTCTCAGATGGAAGCAGGGACACTGAGTCCGCCTTTCCTCCTCCATTCTGAGAGGACATAACAGGCCAGAGAAAGGGATTTGTCTAGGCTCATGGGGGACACATGGCCCCTTTTTACACCTACTTTTTTTATGATGAGAAGGGGAAACAAAGCCAGTTTCTGCTTCAGAGTGATTTCCTGCCTAGAGAATTGACATTAGCCAGTTTCTGGAAACGTTAAAAGAGACTTATGAGGGGCTGGGGATTTAGCTCAGTGATTAGAGTGCTTGCCTTGCAAGCACAAGGGCCTGAGTTCAATCCCCGGCACCACAAAAAAAAAAAAAAAAAAAAAAAGAGACTTATGAATCCAAAGGTCTGCCCAGAAACAAGTGATGCGGGCCCTGCGCAGCCAATGGGATTGCACTGGCCTTTCTACCTGCCTGGAGCTCCCCTTCCTCATCCTGGCCCGTGAAAGGCAGCTTTGCCTGAGTGGGGTATTTCCAGCTTTGTAGCTTTCACTTCCACATCTACCAAGTGGGTGGAGCGGCCTCCTGTGGACGAATCAGATTCCTCCCCAGTACAAACTTCAAGAGGTGAGCCAGGGCTCAGAGTCCCAGACACACAGGAGGTGGTAGCAGTGACAGCAGCAGCAGCGAGAGCGTCAGGAGCTGTGGGGAGGACCAGAGGCAGAGCCATGGAAGACCAGCGGGACCTCATCTCCAATCATGAGCAGCTGCCCATGCTGGGCCAGCAACGCGGAGCCCAGGACGGGTATGTGTGATGCCAAGGGAGAGCACATGGGCTTGTAGAGGTGCTGGAAAGAGCACTGTCCTGGAGACCAGCGAGGCTCAGACATTGACTTTCTGGGTGACTTTGCACAAGTGAGTCTCCGGCCCACTCTGGGCTTTGGTTCTTCCTCTTCTAAAATGAGGGCTTCCTTTAGAGAAGGGCTTTGCAGTCCCTTTCTTCAAATCGGAAGAGAGTCCTGGATTCGCTCTCTAGTTTTCTACAGTATCAGGGACTGTACAGAACCCCCTGAGGCTGGGCCATGAACCTTAGGTTAGAAAACTTAGACCGGCTTTGAAAATGTTCTGGATCCCAGTGGAGAAACAGATTTCAAAAAGAGGGGATGGCAGGACTGAAAGAGGGTGGCAGAAGAGCTCTTTGCAGAGGAGTTTCCCCTATTGCCATGTGTGGGCAGAAGGTGTCCCTGTCAGGGAAATCAGACCTGTAGGTGCCTGCAGGCCGCCACAGCAGTGGCTCAAACAGGAGGGAGGAGTCCAGCTGAAAGTCCCAAGGGGTGATTTGGATTCTGCCTGTCTGTGCTCTGCTGCCTTGCAGCAAGAGACCTGCACAGCCATCCAAAGAACCCTGGCCCCTCTCTCAGCCCCCAAATGTGCTCACCCACATGTTTTCTCCTGCCAAGGCCCCAAAGGGGCTAAAATCCAGCTGCTCCTATGCTCCACTCCCCAGTCTCCAGAAAGTCATTTGCTACCTATGGGGACTGCAGGTACATATGACGTCAGCTGTTGCTAGGCAGATAGGGGCTTGGGACAGTCACTGAGAAATGTTAGGAGGAACTGTGTCCTGGAAAACAAGGTAATCAGATATAGACTACGAGAGCCTTGAAAATCCTTGGGAATCCCATGTCAAGGAGGACTGAGTCCCTTGTGAGGACTGGATTCTGGTTCAAGTTCTGCTGCTGTCATGTGTGGACATCAGATAAATCACTGCCTCTCTCTGGGTCTCAGTAATCATATGTATGATAATACTTCCCATCCATGGTGTACTTGCCAGCCTTCAGGTATTATTACTGCGATTATTTGCCAAACATATACCTAAAGGCTAAACTCAATCTTAATTTTCACAGTCATTCCATATTTAGTGCATCTATTAGGTCCCTTTTTACACAAAAGGAAATTGGGGCTTATGATGGTAAGTAACTTAACCAAATTATCACAGGTGGTGAGTACTGGAGACAGAGTTTGAACCAGGACTAGTCTGGTATCAGTCAGTTTGAGCTCATTCTTCAGTCTGGCCCCTTTTTAGAGGCATGATTTGTGGGGAGAGGAGGTGGGACCCTACTGAGTTCAGGCCACCCAGACTTGCAGACCCAGGCGGGCTGTATTCACAGAGGGGACTCCTATGCCAAATCCTTGTCTGGTTTTCACTTCAGTTACTGCTTCTACAAGTGGTCTGGTCCTGTGTGCTCGGGCCACTCCAGACCAGACCCTGATTCAGACGCTCTTGTGAAGACTTCTGCCTAGCAACATTAGTGTCATGCTTCCTGATAGCTCTGGTTGGCTCTTGACTTTGACGGGGGGGGGGGGCGTTGCCAGGAATTGAACTACTTTTTAAAAATATTCCACAATAAGGCAGACCAAAAGAGGAAATAAAAGAGGGGGTGACAAGAATTGGCAGTCTACCAGAACCAGGGGACATTCAAGGGTTTTAGAGAAGAGGAAAGTCAGATGCTGAAGTTAACTATTATCTCCCTAGAGAATAGTAGTTACTTATTTACAGAGCACTAGGTAGGGCGCCAAGAGCTTTACCCTCATTACCTTATTTAATCTGACAGTATTTGAGTTGACGCTTTTACCTAGTTTCACTTCTGCACAGGGGTTCACAGTGACTTCCCTGTGGCCCCAGAGCTAAGAGAGTGGCAGAGCCAGGATTCCAGTCCCGTTACGTGGTCTCATCTTCAGTAGGAATCACTCAATCGTGAAGCCTTCTCGGAAGTTGAGGTTCAGAAGGAGGAAGGGACAGAATTCGCAGTGCTCGCGTGGTGGGAGGCAGAGCCGGAACTAGAACTGAGAGTGGGTCGCAGAAGGGACTCGGGGGACTGTGGTTGCCCACGTAAGAGGTAATGAAGTTGGAGAGCTTGATCCCAGACAAGACTGAAGACTAGGGGAGTTTTCATCACCCCTTCCTCGAGAAGGCCAAGAAGTGGAATTTGTTTTCTTTTTGTGCCTGGGTTCCCTTTCCCCACAGAGTTTTATTTTTTTGTCCTTCTAAAATAACTCCCTTGGGCTAGATCTTAGCCCAGAAAGGCAGAGGCTGATAAGCAGAGAGCCAATGAAAATAAGCGATAACTGTGACCATGTGACGTCACGAGTTACTAGGCAGAAGGGTTTCCTGGCGTTTCCTAAATCTATCTTGCTAGCTGCTGGGGTAGCAGGGTGCAGATTCATCTGAACAATTTCTGGAGGGATCTGTCTTAGTCCGTTAGAACTGGTACAACAAAATACCACAGGCTGGGTAATTTATAGGGAACAGAGTTTTATTTCCCATAGTTCTGGTGGTGGCTTTCTTGCTGTGTCCTCATGTAGAAGGTGGAAGGGCAAGAGAGAGTCAACTCCTGACAAGCGCTCTCAGAAGGGCCCCAGTCCCATTTACCTCCCAACAGGATCACACTGGCAAACACCGAACTTTATATTTTTTGTTTGTTTGTTTGTTTTTGGTGCTGGGGATTGAACTGGGGGCCTTGTGCATTCTAGGCAAGCACTCTACCACTGAGTTAAATCCCCAGCCCCTGTTTTTTTGGTTTTTTTGAGACAGGGTCTCGGTGTATATTCTAGGCTGGACTTGAACTCCCCATCTAGCTCAGGCTGGTCTGGAACTCATGGCGATCCTCCTGCCTTACCCTCCAGAGTGCTGAGATTACAGGTGTGTGCCACCATGCTCGGCAACACCTGAACTTTGGGGAGGACGCATTCAAACCACAGCAGGGTCCTAGCTGTCCCTCCAATCCTAGGGGCATGTGGTGGTGGAGTAGCCCAGGAACTCTGAGTCTTGGGACAGGATCACTATACTCTCCACCCTGTAACATGGGTGTGCACCTCAGACCATGTCCAAGGCCCACGGCTCCCTGAGGTCCGGCCACCCCTCATTATGCTGATGGTCAGTCTGGAGAACATGAGAAATTGCTCAGGTCGCACAGGCTCAAGCACCTACACTCCTGTCAAAGTCCCCCCGCTGGATATTACTCTGAGATACTTCTGTGGTCACTGTTAGATCTTGTTCCAAAGAAGAAACCAAATCCTTTAGTTGCTGAGGTGAGGGGTACCCGTGTGACTTGCTCAGACACATAGTCTGAAGGGAGGGGAAAGGGAAGTAAAAAGAATTCAGTGTGTTATGTACATGTACCGACTCCTCATAATGAATGCAATCACTATGAACTATAACATGCATTGATAATAATAAAAAAAGACACAGTCTGGGTCAGAAGAAGCATCCCTGGAGGAGGAGGCGAGCCCGGCCCTGCCCCGGCCTGGCAGTGTTCAGTGTTCCCCAACCCGCTCCTAAAATGTCCATGCCTCACTTCTCCTTTCAGGTGGGCCAACTTCTCTGCTGTCCTGGTTCCATTTCCTTCCCTTTTCTCTTTCGGTCTGATTTTTATTGTGGAGGTGGGGGACTTTCTAGCTGGGTGAAAACCCCCTCTTCAGTACACGATAAATGTATACATATTTTTGTTTGTTTTTTCCAGACAGGGCCTTGCTAGGTAGTCCAGGCTGGTCTTGAACTGGCAATCTTCTTGCCTCTGCTTCCCAATTGCTGGCATTACAAGCATTCATGCCCAGCTCTATACATCTTATTTTGTCAATTAAAAAAAAAAAAATCAGGCTGGATGTGGTGGCGTACACATGAGGCTGAGACAGGATTGGTGGGAGTTCAAGGCCACCCAGGGCTACATAGTGAGTTTAAGGCCAGTCTGAACTACGTAGTGAGACCCTGTCTCAACAAACAAACAAACACAAAAACAGAATAAAGCCGGGCATGGTGGCACACATCTGTAATCCCAGCACTCTGGGATGCTGAGGTGGGGAATTGCAATTTTGAGCCAAGCCTGGGCAACTTAGTGATTTAGAGAGAGCTTGTCTGAAAATGAAAATGAAAAGCTGGAGCTGCAGCTCAGGATGTAGGCCCTGGGTTCAAGCCCCAGTACCGCAAAAAAAGAAAAAGAAAAAGAAAACCCCCAAACAAAACAAAAAACCCCAAACCCTGGCCTCTTGCGGGCAACCCTGATCCTCAGGAGACTCCCCAGGCAGAGGGAACTGGGGAGACCCTCCCCCTTGATCTGTCACTGCACAGATGGGACACCAAACTCCAGACAGGACAAGGAACTGTCCCCTAGCTCTTTCCTGTCTAACTTTGGCCCAGGAGCAGCTCCAGGATTTCTACTTGGTAGTTTAGGGCCATCAGTGGTTGGAAGGAGTGGGAGTGCGCCAAGCTGCATTTCCATAGCCAGCTTATTGTGTGGGTTTAACCTGTGTGTGTCTGTTAGGGGTGGCTTAGAAACTGGCAGGGATCCCAGGCAGACACCGGGGCAGCTCTCTGAGTTTGCCTCTGATCTACTCCCCACCCCTCCCCGCAGCAAATGCAGCCGTGGAGCCCTGTACACTGGCTTTTCCGTCCTGGTGGCTCTGCTCCTGGCTGGCCAGGCCACCACTGCCTACTTCCTGTACCAGCAGCAGGGCAGACTGGACAAGCTGACGGTCACTTCACAGAACCTGCAGCTGGAGAACCTGCGCATGAAGCTGCCCAAGCGTGCGTGCCCCACCTCCATCCTCCCTGCCCCACAGTCCCTCATCCCGGAGACCCCATTCCTGCACCCACTGCCCTCTCCCTGAGTGCCCTCCTCCAGAGTGCTGGGACCACACTCACACAGTGCTTCCTGCCCCACAGCTCCCAAGCCCGTGAGCCAGATGCGGATGGCCACCCCCCTGCTGATGCGGGCGCTGCCCATGGAAGGCATGCTCCAGGGGGTAAGGACAGCCCCAGCACACGGGAGGGGAGATGTGCTCAGCCTGCAGGGGGAGTGCTGACCCAGGAAGGGCCAGCTGGGGAGAGGGTCCTGACTGCTGGGAGGGTCAGCTCCCACCTCTGGAAGAGGTGCCCCAGGGCGGTAGGGCAAGAGGAGGCCCAGTCCGCCACAGTTTACAGTGCCTCTCACTTATCGTGCCATCTTACAGTCCCCTCCTTGATAATTGTATCTTGGTTACGTTTCTACTCACAAAACCACTGTTGGCAAAGCCCTGGGCAGGAAAGCTGATGCCGGGATGACTAGTAAAGATCTGGGGTGGGAGGGTACAGGGACACGATGGAGGTGGTAAGATGGGCCTGCTGAGAGGTGGGACCTGGTTCCCGCTGCAGGCCAATCCTCCAAGGCCACTGTGGATAACCCTGTTCCCTTCTTCCACAGCCAATGCAGAATGCCACCAAGTATGGCAACACGACACAGGACCATGTCATGCACATGCTCCAGGTGAGCGCAGGGGCTGGAGGCGGCCCCACCTACTCGTCACGTGGTCGCGCACAGGACCAGGTGGGGTGGTCCTCCATGTTATGTGCAGTCCAGCCTCTCGACTCTGTGTTTTTGAGACGGAGAAACAAAGGCAGAAATCTTGGAAGTCACTTAGATACTTTTTTCTTTCGGGGTCTATACTGCAGTTCTGTTCTGTGCCAAGCACTGTGCAAGGCTGCTGGCCTACAGTGTGCAGGAACTGATCTCATGGGAGTCCCAGCCTAGTGGTCAGGTGACAAGGGAAGTGCAGGGGGTTTTGTGAAGGAAGAGGTAGAAGACCTAAGCTACCTGGTGTGGTCAAGGAAGTCTTCCCAGAAAAGGTGGGACCTGAAAATGAGTGTCTGTAGGAAGACTGGGGTGCATGGGTAGAGTTGCTCTGGAACATGAACCTGACCCCAGCCCTGAGGCCTTGTGGTTGTACAGCTGGATGGCCAAGGTCCCAGGTCCAGGCTTGGTGCAGCTCAGGTCCACTCCTCAGAATGGGAGACCGGAGGATCATGGGCTGAACATGTCACCTTGCCTGCCAGGGAGCTCTTTTTAAACCCTCCTTCTTGCCCTGCTCCTCTGCAGAAATCTGACCCTCTGAAGGTGTACCCACAGCTGAAGGGGAGCTTCCCTGAGAACCTGAAACACCTCAAGAACACCATGGAGAGCCTGGACTGGAAGGTCAACAGATTTCCCTACAATGGAACCTTCTCTTCCTCTATGTCTATCTTGGGCAGGGCTTGAAAGAGGTGATGGGAGGGGAGGGCTGGGGGAGCCATTCTCAGGAAGCTGTGTGGGGCTTGCCAGCAGAACCCTGGAAGAATGCTTGGCATCAGGAACCACCTGGACAAAGCCCTGTGGGTCTTTAAGGGGGGACCAGGCTGCAGCTGGACTTTGGACCATGTTTCCATCCTCAGGCACAAAGCCAGGTAGGGCAGAGTCTTGGTGATGTGCACTGAGCCTGACTCTGCCTGTCTCCATTAGGTCTTTGAGAGCTGGATGCATCACTGGCTCCTGTTCGAAATGAGCAGGAACTCCCCGGAGGAGAAGCCCGCAGAGGCTCCACCCAAAGGTACAGGGAGTAGGCACTTAGGGCCACCAGGGCCGTCCCAAGGCTGCCAAGGCCGGGACCCCTGGCATTCTCTGCTCTGAGCAGCATGGCAACATCCCACCCTCGAACCCCACCACTCCTGCCTGCTCCTTCCAGGTTGCGCTGTCCCCATTCCATCTTGGCTGCAGGTCTGATCTTCCCACTATAAATGCCGTGGGGTACAGAGGCTCCATTGTGAGGTTGCCTCACTTGTGGAGGACACTGTGTGAGAGGGCCTGGGGTGAAATGACCCAGGACATACCAGATGGTTGTCTTTGTCATGTCCATTGTGGCACTGTCCTTCGCGGTGCCAGGTCAGAGTGCCTCGGGCATTTCCCACCTCCCTGACAGCTTATCGAAGTGCTTCGGGTATGTTGGGGAACTCTCTTCCCTCTGGGCCTCAGTGTCCTGAAGTGAAAGATCAACGGCCTATCCTGCCCTGGGCTCACTTCTCCATCTGAACTCTCCAAGGGACCTAAGATGCTACCTTGACCAGCTCCTAGCTGATACTTGAATCCACCTCACAGCACCCCCAACAAATGGTAACCCTGTTTCTACTTGGGTAATTCCTGTCCCAGCAACAGGAAGCAGACTGCCCCAGGAGTCCACTCTTTTCCTCTGGAAGTCAGAACCATAGGTGCAATCCAAACTTTAACAGGCTCTGAGTGTCGCCTGGGGGGAATTGGCCAGTCATGCACTTCCTCGCTGGTCGGGGCGTAGGCCTGTTTCCCTCTGCAGTAGGGAGTGAGTAAAGGCACCAGGGCACACAGCATTAGGCCCACTCACTCACTGTCTTCATCGTGCCTGTCGCTTCAGTACTACCCAAGTGCCTGGAAGAGGTCAGCCACATCCCTGCTGTCCACCCGGGCACGTTCCGTCCCCAGTGCGATGAGAATGGCAACTATATGCCGCTCCAGTGCCATGGGAGCACCGGCTACTGCTGGTGCGTCTTCCCCAACGGCACTGAGGTCCCTCGCACCAGGAGCCATGGGCACCATAACTGCAGTGGTAAGCAGGGGCCGCCATGCCCACAGCTGGAAGGACCAGGCAGGACCGGGAAGGCTGAGGGACAACAGGTCCCTCCTGACCACATGGGGTCAGAGGACTTGGGTTGGCAGCTCCCGGGGCCACTACTGTCAGCCACGCACCTACCCTTTATCCACCCACCTGCCTGGTCATTTGTCCTTTGTGTCCCTCTGGCATTTATCCCCTCACGTCCATACATCTACCTGCGTGCTGTCCTGCACCTGGAGTCTCATGGATGCCAGCTCCTTGCTCAGAGGCCCCCCGCGCCTCCGTACTGTGCACTGCCTTCCAGGCACCGGCCTGGGCCTACCCTGGGGAGAATGCCCTGCTCTCAGCACTTTGCCAGCAGGCGGCGAGCTTGGGCGGGCAAGTAATAAAGACATCTGCTGCTCCTTTGCAGAGCCTCTGGAAGCTGAGGACCCGTCTTCTGGACTGGGTGTGACCAAGCAAGAGTTTGGCCAAGGTAAAGGCCCTGTGGAGGGCCATCTAGTCACCTGCAGCTCATTTTGTGGTCATTCTCCAACATCTCTGGGATGACCCATTCGCAGATGAGGAACAGGGCTGGGGGCAGGGGAGGCGGCGGCACAAGTCCCTGATGGGCGATACCTGTAGCTGAGGAGGGGCAGAGGGTGGAGAGTCCTTGACTGCTCTGTGGCCCCAGGATGCTGGGAAGGGGTAGGGACAAGCGAGGGACTCCAACTTCGACCTGCGGCTTCTTTCCACAGTCATATAAGAACAGCAGGAGCCACCTCCACCATCCGGCCAGCTCCGAACAGCCACAGCTTTCTTGTTCCTGTGCGGCCAGCCCTACCCCTACCTCTCACTGCCCGTCATTGTACCTCATCCCGCAAGCCTCTGGGGCCTGGCTCTCCACAGACCTTGGACATGAGATCAAATCAAAATGGCCCAGATGACAATACAGGAGGTCCCTGCTGCCCAAGGAGGTGGACAAAAACTAGGCAGACCCCCATTTCTGACATCATAGCAGTCTCCAACATAGGGCTCTGAGATCTAGACTCATCGACAGGGAAAAGCCTAAACCCTAGGCTGGACACGTTTGCTACCCACTCCATCATTCCCCAAGGAAGAACCCAGCCTTCCCCTGGCCCTACAACCCCTCCTTATTTCCTACCAACCCCCAGCTCCCTGCTTAGCCTGGCTTGTCATCAGCCCTTAGGGCCATGGCTCACGTAAAAATAAAAGGCGTTAAGTAGAACATCCTGGCTCCTGCCTCTTCTCTTGGGATCCACTTCGTTTATCCTAAGGGGGGTCAGTGAAGACCCTAAATCTAGTTGGGGTGCAGGAATGCAGCCTAAGGGGCCCAGACAGAGGCCTGTAGGGCCAGAGGCTGCAGTCTTTGGACACAGACACGTTTGGTTACATGTTTCACACTCAAATATTCTTTACTTCCAAAAAGAAATACCCTTGTCTATAATTTTTTAAGCACAAGCTCATCTTGGTCCAGCTTCCATTTTCCCATGTCCCCAATTCCATTTCTATACTAAGAACAGCACAAGAGCAATGACAGATGGCAACAGACACAGGGCCTTGGTGTCAAGAATGGACAGGAAGTGGGGGCTGTGGAGAACTGGGCGCCATGCCCTACCTACGACCCGCTCCTCAGCTCCAGCCAGTTGTCAGGAAAGGTTGCAGGCTCCCACGCTGCCAGGTTTGCTGACTTCAGCTCGAGAGGACCCGGAAATCAAGAATGTTGGTAAAATTGTTCCATTTTTAAGTTTAAAAACTTGTGGGTCAACACAGCTCAATGAGGTCACTTCTCTGCCGTCTCTAGACCAACACACTCCCAGGAGGAGTGAGGAGTGGCCCAAGGCGCCGAGTGCCAACCCAGGTCTCCAAGATCTCCAGCCCCACGTTCTTT
Organism: Hystrix cristata; assembly: GCA_004026905.1. Taxonomy (NCBI): domain Eukaryota; kingdom Metazoa; phylum Chordata; class Mammalia; order Rodentia; family Hystricidae; genus Hystrix; species Hystrix cristata. Next base: position 30,581 of record PVJO010019877.1, read on the forward strand.
TTCGGCACCGCCTCTGGCTGTCTCCAGAAGGCTGAGTGTTAGAGGAAACTGCCCCAAGTGCTGGCGCTCCACATTGCTGGGGCCCAGAAACGAGCCTTTTATCCATGTCTTGCCTTTACCACCATCACTCCCAGTTGCTTTTCCTGCTCCCACTGTGTTCTCCATAGCAGCTCTCCACCACCGACCCCCAGTGAGCTTGCTCCTGCTCAAGCTCTAACTCTTGAAGATGGTTCCTAAGGCCCCCTCCCATTTCTCACCTCTGGGTATTTTTGACCTACTCCAGCTTCCAGAAACCACCCAGGACCATCCTTTGGCTCCCCTAGGCTTAGCTGCCAGCTCCTCCAGGAAGCCTGTCCTACCCAGTCAGCTCCCAGCAACTTCACTGATGCCCTTCCTCACACAGCACCCAGAGCCCGTCCACCGTCAAAGGAGGAATCCTGGGCACTCCCGCTTGCTGCCAAGTGCCAGTCCACTGTCCTTTCCAAGGAGCCCACTGCACAGCACTTGCCTCAGATGCACTGGAGCTTGCATCTTTCCTTTATTTTTCCTTTTATTTTTGAGTTCTTAAATGAGGAGGAAGCCTCAGGATCAGCCAGAGACCACGTGGCACACGACAGCTGCATCTGCAGAACACAGTGGTGGGAGGTCTGAGGCCTTGGGGCACGCTGAATTTGAAGGACGCAGGTCACTTATAAAAATATATGTACTGTACACATCTATACGAAGTGCCCCGTGTTGGGGGAAGGTGGGGGCCGGGTCCCAGGAGCAAGGCCCACTTCCTCCTCCGACTGGCCTCCCCGCAGGTCCCCTGGCCGGCACCAGGACTCTGCGGCTGGCTGTTATCTTCTGTGAAGGGAGGAGATGTTCAAAATTCAGTCTGAACCCACGGCAGGCAGAGGGCAGGGGCAGAGGCCTGGGATGGTCACCGCTCCACTGGGAAGTTCCTGGGGGAAGGAAACACAGCCAGATGTCAGATCTCTGCACGCTTTTCTTCACCACGGAGAATAAACCTGGCCTCTCTGAGGCAGGGGAGGGGGCGGGCACCGACCAATGGCCCTCAGCACCGGAGTCAGCCGCTGCCATTACCGTTCTGGACCTTCTGATGCTGCATCTCAGCTCCTGACACTGGCCCTCTGGCCCCATCAAGCCTGAGGAGTGGAACTTCTCTCTCTGCCCTCCTTCCCTCCAGCTCACCTAGCGCCGGAGGGAAGGATGGCAGGGACAAGAAGCCTACCTGCACCTGGCGCTGGCCCCTCACACGGTCTGCTCTGCCATCTTCTTCTGTGAGGAGAGAAATTTGACAGGCTCTGGTCTCTGCCGTTCCTCTCCATCACTGCTGCCCCACTGCTGAGGACTGCAGCTCCCCCAGAACACGTGGGGGACTTACAGGGAGCCCAGGGGACAGGGGTGCCTGTTCCCTCCTGGAAGGAGCCTAAGGTGCCTGCTCAGCTTTCTTGACACAGTGAGACCCTGGCTGTATTCAGGGGATTCAAAGTAGCCTGGTGTGGGAGTTTCTTCAGTGGGGATGGGCGGCCGGCCAAGGAACACACAGCCCTGGCAATCTTCCTCTCACCTGGAAGCCTGCAACGGCCTACACGGCCTCCCCGCCCCCGGGAGTCTCCCCTGCACCTACCTCCACCCAACTGCCCGACATCCTTCTACCTCAGACAAGGCAGGGCCCCAACTATGGCTTCCACACCCGCCCAGGCTCTTCCTCACAAGGCACCCTTTCACAGCTCAAGACTGGAGAGGGGCACAGACCAAGTCTGGGTGGTGGAAGGGCTGACATTCACCCCGGGCCTGGATTTGGGTTCATTCTCTGGCCTGAGACCCCTCAGGAACTCACTCTACCTTTTTCTTCTTTTTCTTCTGGACTGGTGAGTCAGAGCCTTTGGCCAAGGCCCTTTTTGCTTTCTTCTTCTTTTCCTTTTTTTCCTTGTCTTTTTTTTCTGAAGGAAGAAAGTAAGCTTCCTGAACAACAGACGTCAGGCCTATGCTGGGCTCAGTGTCTGGAGGCCCACCGGGTAGGGCCCCTTGGCTCCTAGGACTTACGTGTCCTAGTGCTGGTCCTTAGTTCTCTCCACCCCACGGGAGGCATCAAACGGGCTCCAGCAAGGCCAGGACACCTGTCCTTTGGGGACGGGCCTCATGATTTCTTCCCATCCATGGACCACACAAACTACAACCATTTTTCTTTTTCTTTTTTTTTTTTTGTAGTACTACATATCAAACCCAGGGACCCAGCATGCTAGACAAATGCTCTACCACTGAGCTGCATCCCTGGCCCTAAATTAACTCACTTTAAAAAACTCTACATAGGGGCTGGGGATTTAGCTCAGTGGTTAGAGTGCTTGCCTTGCAAGCACAAGGCCCTGAGTTCAATTCCCAGCACCAAAACCAACAACAACAACGACAACAACAACAAACTCCACATAAAAATCAAAGTGTGAACTCAGGAAAGTTCTGGGCACTAAGAGATGGGACAGGTCCTGCCCTGAGGGTAGCCCTGTCCTGGCTCTGGGGTAGTTGGGTCATTAGGTATCTATGGTCTTCTACACCTAGGCCACCAAGTGGGGAGTGCTTGAGCAGACTGCCGGCTCCACCCAGTAAAACCCTGTCATCCTAAGCAAGCAGCTTCTCCTTCTCTAAGCCTCAGTTTTCCACCTGGAAAATGGGGATGAAATACCTGCTACTGCATGGGGCTGGCCTGAAGATG
>PVJO010019878.1:0-33294 GCA_004026905.1 Hystrix cristata
TGTTGGTTGGAGTCAGGATCCAGAGTCTGCATTTTGTTGAGACATCTCTTGAATTTCTTCTAGTCTCTACAGTCCCAATGGTATCCCTTCCTTTTGTGCCCAGTCACTTATTAAGAAACAAGCTTGTCCCAGGAAGTGGCCCACACTGCGGACTCAGCTGGCTGCTTCCTGTGGTGCCGACTTCTGCTTCCCTGACCCCCGAGCTGTCTTGGAGCCGGTGGCCACCCCTGTAGTCCTGGATCCAGCTTCTGGCAAGAATGTGTCCTCGTGGGCGTGGGAATCGACTGCCACACTGCACTCCAAGGCAGCTAATGTCTGCTGATTCTGTCTTACTGATGCTGCTGTAAGATTTATCCTTGCGTTCAAGTGTTGGCCTAAGATCCATTCTTGTCTCTTCTTCCCCGTACTGGGGATTGAACCCAGGGACTTTATGTTGAACAACATTCCCAGCACTTTTATTTTGCAACAGGGTCTTGCTAAATTCTCCAGCAAGGAATTAAATTTGGAATTCTCTTATCTCCTGGTTCCAGAGCGCTGGGGTTATACAGACATGCACGCCATGCCCAGGTTTGGTTTTTGAGACAAGGTCTCCCTGTGTAGTTCAGGTGGGCCTTGAACCCACTATATAGCCCAGGCTGGTGTTGAATTCATGGTGATCCTTCTGCCTCAGCCTCCTGAGGATTGGGATTACAGGTGTTCACTACCAATCTATCATTTTTAAAAGTTTTCTACTAACCTTTCACTTAATGGTCTTACCTACCATTGATATTTTATTATATCTGTTATTTATTAGGAATCACTAATGGTAATTTTTGAAGTCGTAGTGCTCCCTTCTCGGTTATTGGCACTTTTCTTTCAGCAATTATTTTATTATTTGGAGATTATTTTATATATATATATATATGTTGAAAGGTAACATAACTACTTGATTTTTTTTCTACTTACTAAGTTACAAAATTAAGGTTGGCTTCCTGGCACCATCTACTATCTTCCTGCTGTGATCTCGAGGAATTTGTATGTAGAATGTGCCTTGTTAATTCCAGCCGTTCTTCTCGTTGCTGCTTCCCTACTTGACTGGCTGACTCCTGGCGTTTCGTGGCTTCAGAGTTTCTAAAGCTCTCTGGCCCAGTAAGAAACTGTGGGCTCCTTTGGTACATTTCTGGCCTCAGACTCAAGCAGTCACTTTCCTAAGAAGCTTTGGTTTCTGGAGGCCACTTTCTCTTGTTCTCGTTTCCTTTTCTCACCCCCTTCCCCCTTTCTTCCTTCCTTTTTTCAGACTGGGGATTGAAGCTGGGTGAGTGCTCTACCACTGGATTGCAACCCACCCAATTTAAACTTTGAGACAGGCTCTCGTTAAGCTACTGAACTGCCCAGGCTGGCTTCAAGGTTGCAGCCCTCTTGCCTCTGCCTCCCAAGTAGCTGGGATTACAGATGTGTGCCACAGGGCCCTTCTTCCCAGCTCTTGTTTTAAAATTTTACTTTGCCAAGGCTAGCCTTGAACCTGTGACCCTCCTGCCTCAGCCTCCCCAGTAGCTGGGATTACAAGTACACTACCACATCTGGTGGACATATTTTAATATTATTGCTTTTAGGACTTCTCTGTGCACAGAGATTAGAAATACATATTTTTAAAAGTAAAAAAATACGCATCCATACTGCCACAGTAACATGCTCTGCTCTGCAGCTCCACTTTCCAGTTTCAACTACTGGAGGTCAACTGTGATCTGAAAATATTATGGGGAAAATTCCAGAAATAAGCAAGTCACATAGTAAGTGTGTGGTTTTTGGTGTGTGTTTTGAGAAGTCTCGCTATGCCGCTCTGGCTGGCCTCCAGCTCTGGGTCAAGTACTGCTCGCTCCTCAGTCTCCACAGGGTAAGTGTCTGGCAAGGTTAAAACGGTACACAGAGGCTTGGGACCATTTACGGTTTCTAGCATCCACAGGAGGTAATGGTGATAGGGAGCCTGCTGTATTCCAAATAAAGTTGAAGGTCACTGTTTTTCCCCTTTTCGCGATACTGAGGATTGAACCCAGGGCTTTGCAGGTGCTGGGCAAACACTCCAGTCCTATGACTGAGCTGCGTGCCCAGCCCAAGCTCCAGATTTAAGATTTTTACTTCTTGGGTTTCATAGTTACATTTCTTTATCCTTTATTCTCTATTAGTACATTTCTAATATATAAACAGAACAACATTTATCTTACAATGTCAACATATTACTTTCAAAATACAGTCCTCACCTGGGAGGCTGAGGCAGGAGGATTGCCACAAGTTTGAGGAGGTAGTCTGGGCTACATAGTGAGACTCTATCTCAAAAAATAACAACAGGCTGAGGAGTTAGCCCAGTGGTTACAGTGCTTGCCTCACAAGCATAAGGCCAGTTTGATCCCCAGCACCAAAAACAACAACAACAAAAGCCCAACAAAAAGAGTCCTACAATTATTACCAACCATAAAATTATGAAATGCAGCCTACTAGGGGCATAGAGTCAAAATGCTTTTAAAGTCACTTAGATATTTTCTCGTTATATCATGAACTTGATATATGACTAAAATTTTTTTTTTTTGGTAGTACTGTGGATTGAACCATGAACCTCTGAATTGAGCTACATCACCAGCTCTCTTACTTTTGACACAGGGTCTTGCTATTTCCCAGGCTCCAGGTTCCACTGGTGGCATTGGGGGAACAAAGCACTGAAGAGTAGAAAGTTCTGTAAATGTCAGGTTGAGTGATAGGTTTACATACTGCATAACCTTACTGATTCGGGGTTTAGCTGTTACTGAGACAGCCAGCGCAAACTGCAGACTCTCTCCTCAGTTCTGTCTCACGGGCTTGCAAGCTGTTACCGGGTCGCACACAGCTCGCTGTGAGCTCCAGGCCAGCCCTTCCTCTGGAGCTCACGGACACCTCTGCTGTGGACTGTGACGCTGCTCCATCTGGCTACTGGCACATGAGCCCTAGAAATTGTCTGGTGCGTTGCTGCCTGGCCACTCAGTCACCACTTGAAGTGTGCCTGCCGCCGTGATGATTTCACTTCCCTGCATACTGTCCTAGCCCACAGGGTGACACAGGCCCAGGCCTTCCTACTGGGCCTCTGTTCAGGGTGCAGTCTGTGGAGATGGGAGGTGCCTGCTGAGGTCCCTACCTCCTGGGCCTTCTTCTCATCTCCATAATGAAGGAGGAAGCAACAGAGTTCATGTTCTCGGAAGGCATGGGAGGCTACATCAGGCTATCGTCTCAACCAAAATAGGTCCACATCCTTCTGTGCTATGTACTATGGTCAAAGATGTATTTCAAAAAACAATTTTTGCTGTGGAAAAACAAAAGACAGTTGGTAGCAGAGCCCACACGTGTGCAGTTTATTGAGGTGTGCGGCGTGGTTTCATCAAGGCATTCATGGTACGTTCTGCTGGGAGCCCCGCAGCCCTATTCCCAGGTGCGGAGCACCAGCGTGGGGCCAAGATGGGCCAGACCCCCAGGCTGGCTTCGACTGCCGGCAGGGCTGTCCTGGGTAAGGGCAGGCCTGACCGTGTGTGCCAGGCGCCCCTCGGTGGCGGGGTCTGTCCCCGCCGCCCTGTAGTGCTGTGTCACTGAGGTAGTGTGTGAAGGGCTGCTGGCGGTGGCAGCCGTGATCCCATCACAGCCCTCCCTCCTAGCCAGGCTGGGCGCCCAGTTCCTCGTGTTGCATGGTGGCCTCAAGACCCCTGTGGGTCTCAGCCCGTCTGTTATGCATCTCCAAGTATCCTCTGCAGAGAGGTGCCCCTGGAAGGCGAGCAGCAGGCCGAGGCCGGGTACCTGTGGACCTTCCATGTGGAGCACATTGCAGAGACACTTGCACCAGCCAGGGGCAGATGCGGCTATTACAGGGCACCAGGAGGTGCCAGGGTAATCAGTAACAAGGATAAGCAATATGATTTTATTATTTTGGAAACAGCTCCCTCCAGTAATGCCGGAACCCAAAGGTACACTAAAAATGGCCCCAAATGTTTTAGAATAATAGATTTGAAGTCCTCTGTATCTTCTTCGGCACATGAATGCTTTCGGCTGGACAGTAAACTACAAGCTGTACCGAGTCACGTTAAGGCAGAGAATCGAGCTGTGGCTGCACTGGTGGTGCCCGCTTCCGGGAAGACCAGCTTGTAGCTGGTGCTCTTCTCTAGCTGCTGGGTCGACTGTCCCGGGGGCAGAGCTGGGGCTGGCAGGGCCCCGTGGGCCCCACTGTCATCACTGCTCGTTCTGCTGGCTCTCTGTGGCGGAGGCTGACACGGAGCCCTGGCCCTTGTTGACATCACTGATGCACACCCACTGGCCATCCAGTGACTCCTTCCACAGCGTCACCTGCAATCACGCACACAGGCCATCAGTCTGCACCTCCCTCCACTGCCCGGCTTCATGAGATACTGCATCGCTCAGTCTGGCAGGCTGGCTGCAATCCTCACACTCTGGGAAGCTGAGGCAGGAGGACCGCAAGTTTAGGCCAAGCCTGGGCTACACAGTGAGTTCGAGGCCAACCTGAATTGTACGGTGAGACCCTGTCTCAAAAACAGAACAAAAAAAACAACCAAAGAAAAACCAAGCAGGAATAAGAGCCACAAATGATAATACAGACATGCAATACTACAGTGACAGATGTAGGGTGGCCAAGAACAGGGCTTCTCTGATCAGTACAGAGCAAGGCCTCAGTCCAGCGCTACCCAGGCCTGGGAGCGGGGCCGGGAGCATGTGTTTTACCAAGTGTAACAATGCTAAAGTTTGAGGAAGACACAGTCAGAACACAACTTCTATGCTGAAGTACAGAAGAAACAGCCAAGAACTGAAAAGGTTTGTTCCTGGACAGGAAAACTTAGGAGACTACATTTTAGAAACATCGTAATTAATAAAAGCTACCCAAAGCCGGTATGCGTGTTAGTTCAGTGAGAAGTTGGGCCTGAAAACAGCCTGCACCTTCTGGGGGCTGCAGAGTGACTCACACAGGCAAACTCTGTGCAGGAAACTGGCTCAGGGAGGAGGAGGAGACCTAAGGCACAGCCCCACCGCTCCCACGCCCCTGCCCTGCACAGCGTGCCCCGGGAGAATGGGACTCTCGCAGGCTGCTGGGGCCCAGCCCTGTCCTGGCTGCCACCAAGTCTCGGCTCTAGAACTGACTCTGGCTCAGGTGCCCTCTGAGGGGCATCTTCTGTTCTTGCGGTGGGTCCTGTCAGATCTTTTGGGACACTGCGGATGGAAGGGCCCTTGGTCAGAAAGAGCTACCACAGGGGTCTCAGAGGCAGCTGCTAACTGCACACTCCGGTTCACAGCAGTGCCATTCAGGGTTCAGGGTGCTGTGAACAACCCAAGTACCAGTCAGTGATGGACTGATCAACAAAAGAGTGTATTGTTCACCCTTAAAAAGAACAGTCAGGGGCTGGAGATTTAGCTCAGTGGTTAGAGTGCTTGCTTTACAAGCACAAGGCCCTGAGTTTGATCCCCAGCACCAAAAAAAAGAACAGCCAGGTGTGGTGGTGCACACCTGCAATCCCAGCACTGAGGAAGGCTGAGGCAGGAGGATCACCAGCCTGAGCTCAGTCTGGGCAGCTCAGTGAGACCTCGTCTCATAGGTATGGGGTGAGGCTCGGAGGTGGGAGACCCCTGAGCTTGAGCCTCCATTCTGAAGAAAAGGGACGGGGACTCTGACACAGGTAGATCCCGAGGATCCCCAGTACGTGAAATGGGCCAGCCACAAAAGGGCACCTCCTGGGTGGTGCCTCCACTTGCATGAGGTTCCTGTTCAGAGTCACTGAGACACAAAGCAGAATGGGTTTTAGGGGCTGGGGAGCTACTTCTTGGGTGCAGTTTCAGTTTTACGAACTGAGTGTTCTGCACAACTATGGAACTGTACACTTAAAAAAGTTTACAGTGGGAGTTGGGGACTTAGCTCAGTGGTGGAGTGCATGCCTAGCAAGTGCAAGGCCCTGAGTTCGAGCCCCAGCACCCCCTGCAAATTTACAGTGATAAATCTTACGCATATTTTTATCACAATTTTTTAAAAAAGCTACACAGGTGTGGCGGCACAGACCTGGGAGGCTGAGGGAGGAAGATCGAAAAAGCCCAGTCTAGGCAACTGAGAGACCCAACAAGACCCTGTCTCAAAAATAAAAAGTAAAGAAAGGCCTGGAGAAGTAGCTCACTGCGAAGGCCTGTGTTCAATCCCCATCACCCCAAAACAATAAAAGGGCTGGGGACGTAGCTCAATGTGAAGGCATTGGGCTCAACTTCCAGCACTGCAAACAAAACAAAAAAAACAAGGAAAGGAGAAAAAGGCATCTGCAGAAGGGAAGCAGAAACAAGCCACTGCCTGTGGCCCAGGCACTGACCTCTGGGGAAAGACCCTCCAGCCACAGGACGGTCCTGATGCTTCCTCAGGTGCTGAGTGGGGGTCCTCCAGTTGCAACGTTCCTGTCCTGCATTGTGTCACTGTTTTGCTGTGCTTGCCTCTTACCCTTTCTGTGCACCTCACAGCACAAGTTTGTGGCAGATACATAATAGATGTATAAGAAATCCTGGTGTATTGTACTGATTTTTTTGAGACCTGGTCTTGCTATACTGACCTCGAACTCACGGTGATCCTCCTGCCTCAGCCTCCCAAGTGCTGGGATGCACTAATTTTTATAAATGTGCCCTATGCTTTCGTTTAAAGGTTTTCCTAAACTGTGCACTTGCCTTTTTTGCAGAATTAATTGAATACACCCATGGAGAGGAGATAGCCTAATGGGTAGGATGATAGGCTGCTGGGGCAGTGGTGTGGGGTTGCACCGGCACTGTGCCTAGTAACTCTGTGACCCTCACACAAGTCCCATCTCACCTGTCTGCTTCTTCCCGTGTGCCTCAGAGTGCTGAGACTTCATGGTGTAATGCAGAGACATGCTCCAAACAGCCCTCGGGACTCTACCGACCACAGGCCTAGTGGGCAGGGAAGACCGACAGGCCTGGCCCACTAGGCTGGTGATGGCGAAACTTTTAGAGACCGAGTGCCCAAACTGCAACCCAAAGCCCATTTATTTATCGCCAAGTGTCAACCCTGCAACTAAGCCTGAATACTGAGGTTTTAGTTTAGAAAAAACAAGTGTTATCTGATACTCGGGTACTGGGGATGTGCGTGCCTGCTGTGGCACATGTGCCATAGGTTTGCCACCACTCCACTAGGCCCCGGAGACGGGCTGTACCTTGTTGTCTCCACCTGAGACGGCAAGGATGTTGGCGGTGATGGACCAGCTCACGTGCCACACAACATCGTTGAACTTATGCAGCAACTTAGGGGACCATGTGTTGCCCAAGATATCTTCACAGGTCCAGATGAACACTCGACCATCCTAGAAGACAGGCTGGAGTCGGGATGGGGCAGGAGCCCTGCCCTCGGGTGATGGCCAGTGTGTAGTCCAGAGCCCCACTTCAGCCCCCGTCATGGGTGCCAGGCATCTTTGCTTGTCTCAGTCTCAGTTATGGACTTGGAATTGCTACCTTCCTTTTCTCAGTATTCTGCTCCTGCCTGTCGGGTCATTTCTCTCTGGCTGTCTACCTTCTCATCTCACTAGGCAGGACTTTCTAAAAGCCAAGCTCAGAGAATGAGAAGGGACAAGTAACAAAAGAAACATCACAAACATTTGGGCCTAAATAAGAGATTCTAGTAGTAAAGGCGGCCATTCGATGCAGTATAGAATGAAAGGCCTGGTCTGCAGCTCACCTGCATGCTGTCTGGGAAGCGTGGCTGGGTAGATGAGTCCGTCCCCACCTACACCAAGGCAAGGTGAGGATGCGGCCTCAGGTCTGGCCCCACTCGGGTGCAGTTCTACTGTAATCCATTCATCCTGGTGAAGCGGCCACCGCAGCCTCCGACAAGGACCTGCCCTGGAGATTCCTTCAGTGCCCACTGGTCTCCCTCCCCTCCCTGGGACTGTGCCTCTGAGCTTCTGGAAGGGCTGCAGGGCCTCAGCCGATCCAGGACGCGCTTGAGGGGCTGTGCTGACCTGGGAGCAGCTGGCAATGGTGCTGGTGGGCAGCCCAATGGAGGGGGCCCAGGCCACGTCTCGCACCCAGTCGCTGTGTGCCTCCAGCTTCTGGTCCTCCTTCCACTGGCCGTCTTCATCCTCCCTGCAGGAGACCAAAGAGAACTAGAGGGCAGCGCAGGGCCGCAGGGGTGTGCCGCCTCCTTCCCACGCACAGGGGAGGCCAGGCAGATGTTCTCCCTCCCTTGTCACGTAGCTCACTAGGTGGGGACCCCTGGGAAAGGGGTGGGGTCGGGGGGACAATAGAAGTGCCTGGCAGAAAGGGCGGGCTGCTCATTGTTTTAAAGGTGACTTCAGGGGCTGGGGATTTAGGTCAGTGGTGAGAGTGCTTGCCTAGCAAGCACAAGGCCTTGAGTTGATCCCCAGCACCCAGAAAAAAAAAAAACAACAGGCAACTTCACAGATTATAAACAGTGTTTTAGTGGTGGGGGGAGATGGTGACCTCCTTTGGTCAGCCAGGGTTGAGCCATGGGGGCGGGCTGAGGGCGGAGGGTCCCCATGGAGGGCCCACACAGTCTGCTTACTTCCACAGCTTGATGAGGTTGTCGCAGCCACCAGAAGCAAACTTCTTGATGTAGTTGGGCTTCTGCCCTGACGGCTGGTCTATGAGGCTCCCGGGTATGACTGCAGGGGCCCAGCTGACGGCATTGCAGCCAATCTGCAAAGAGGGTGTGGCAACATCCCTTTGCTCGCAGACCCAGGCTGCCGGCTGGCTCTCCCCTACCACTCAGGCCTAACCCTGCAGGGTGTGTGTTAGAAATCGGAATCAGGGACGCAAATAGTAACTTTTCAAATACATGAAAGGAGGGCACACTGATGCCTGTTTAAAGAAAATTTTAAAAAACCACACCATTAGAAAAGCACAAAAAATAAAACTGCTTAATGAATTACTCCAAAACTCACCCATAACCACTGTCAGGTCAAGTGACTGCCCCTACCTGGAAGACCTTTCATCGTGTCCCATTCTGACACAGCCCCTCTCTTCTCATTACCCAGATTTCTCCTCTCCTCCTTTCCTCCCCCTGCCTCACTGTGTCCCTCAAATGTGCATCCCTAGACACTACAATGTGGTGCACACCTGTGATCCCAGCACTCTGGGAGGCTGGGGCAGGATTGCCAAGTTGGAGCCCAGCACTTAGTGAGAGCCTGTCTCAAAAAAAGAACAGCTCGGTGCGAAGGCTCTGGGTTCAATCCCAAGTACAAAAAAAATCCTGGGGGGACTTTCCCATCTGCCAGTTGTAGCTGCTCCTCTGATCTCCCCTGCAGCTTTCCTGGGGAGGAGCGGGAGCCCTGACCACGGCCTCATCTGTATCGGCTGTGGCACTCAGTGCTCTGTGCTCCTCTGAGGCCTTCACAGTGGTCAGACCTGGATTCAGGCGTGGCCCTGTGGGCAGGTCGACAGGGTGCACGTGTCACACTGCGCTTGCGCAACCATCAGCAGCTTGTGCCTCTTAATTCACCCTCTAACGCAGTCAGTTCTGTCATTTACAACACAGAGTGTTCCAGACAGTACCAATTCCTCTCGTCAGCTGTTTGGTTACGGAGGTGGCAGGTCAGAGAACAACGGCCAGACGAATGCTTCTTTTTGAACTGGTTCCTGTCTGATGCATTTGCCCTCTCTCTGAGGTCTCACTATGCCAGGCTGGCTGCAAGCTCTTGGGCTCAAGTGATCCTCCTGCTTCAGCCTCCTGAGGAGCTAGGCCTGAAGGAGCAGGAGCAAGTCACCTGCCCAGTTTCTCTTTTAAGTGTCATTGCAAGTCCAGCAGTAGCTAAGCTTATTTGATGGGTTTCAGTTCACTGCATTAAGTCTCATTTTCCATACCGGAGCATCCCGCCCTGGCAGTGTGAGACCGTTCAGGTTGACCCTTGTGACATACCCCAGTGTGGTGAAGTGTAAGTGTGACCATTCCCTCCTCTCTGGGACGAGATGTTCCAGGCCCATCTTGTACCTCTGCCGCCTCAGACCCAAATCAGCTAACTCTCTGGTTTCTTTTGATGAGAGAAACTATATTTCGAGATCATAGTCTGGGTCTTGGGGATGCTCACTGCCACAGAATTACGTGTGCTTTATCTCAGTTCACACAAAAACAGTGTCAGAATACTATTGCTGATGTGATTACTAAGAGCATTTAAAGAAATTTTGCACCTGTTTTCCCCATTACTGTATTTAGAACATACTTTGTTTCCATACTCAAACCCATGCAGGTGCTTGTTTTTAACAGCTGTACTGGACGGACCTTTGCTGAGCATGCGGCTGTCCCACCAACCTCTGCCTCACGACGCTTAGTCTTGGTCCTTCCTAAGTATCTGAATTTATGTTGATGTTTGTCTTGTCATTTTTGTCATCGGAAGCTTTTTCTCTAGTCAGTACCTCAGGATGCACACAGTGCCTGAGTCCTTGCACACTGAGAGCAGTTTGTGTTCTTCATGCTCCAAAGTAAATTTTAAAAAGACTTCTGTGTTGGTCAACTTTTTGTACCTGGGAGAGAATGCATGACACTCACACTGCAAGGGAGCGAGGCTGAATTGCGCTCCCAGGTTCAGGGGTTCAATCCAAGGTCTGCTGGCTCGGAGGGGCGAGCACCGTGGTGAAAGGGCCTGGTGGAGCACTTGCTCACCTCATGGCCGGGAAGCAGAGACCAGGCAAGAGTGCCAGAGAGGAAGGGGCCAGGGGCCGGGCACAGACCCGAAGCCGCACTCCAACCAGGCCTCCCCTCCCAACAGCCTATTCACTGCGGAGTTGGTGAGGTCAGTGTCCTCTCAATCTGGCCACCTCTCGGGAGTATCAGGCCAGTCAGGCGGACGATCCAGATCGACCATCACAATTTTGATGTAGCATCATGGACTTTAACTGCCATAAAGTGCAAGGTCTGATGGATCTTGACATATATGCCTTGTAAAACTATCACCACAATCAAGATAATGAACATATGCAGCACCCTAAAAGTTTCCTTCTCATTTTTGTGTTTTTGTTTTTTGAGACAGGGTCTTGCTATGTATTTCAGGCTGGCATTGAACTCAGTGATCCTCCTGCCTCAGTCTCCTGAGTGCTGGGATTACAGGTGTGCGCCACCACATCCAGCACCCTCCTTTTTCATTGAACCCGATCTCTCTACCCTATAGCCTTCAAAGTGGGCAACTACAGATCTATTCATCACTATAGATTAGTATGTATTTTAGATTGTTAGAATCGATAGTATGTCCTTTTTTGGGGGGGGGGGTCTTTGTTCACTCAGCATAATTATAAAATATATCCATCTTGTTTGTGTGCATCAATAGCGTCTCTTTTTGTTGCTGACTAGCAATTCTCGAGTATGGACAGACTGACATTTTTTCATCTGTTTACCTGTGGATGGGCATTTGGATTATTTCTAGTTTTTGGCTACTAAAGCCACTGAACTTACGTGTGTCAGTCTGTGTGTAAACCTGAAGTCATTTCTCCTGGGTCTAAGTCCTTGGTTTGCTCTTTCTTTCCTGGAGTATTTTATACATGCGATTCCTTCTTTTTTCTTTGTTGTGCTCAGGACGGACCCCAAGGCCCTGGGCATGTTAGACAAGTGCTCTACCACTGAGCCACATCCCTGACCCACTCTTCTATTTTAGGCAAGATTATGTGAGAGTAGCTTCCTGACCAAGTAAGGTGAGGCGAGCCTTCTTAACTCAGAGCTCTGGCTCTGTGTGATGGCACTTCGTGCCCAGAAGGTCCTGGCTCTGCTCCCTCCCCATGCTGGTCTACCCTCCTCTCCTCTCCCTGGGTGCCTCATAGGCTCCATTCTGATCTCACTCCCAACAGTCTGTCCTTCAGAGGGGCTTGCCCTAGAAGCCCTGGACGTCCCATTTCTTCCATCTTTCTCGCGTGGCCCCTGCCTTCATCTGGGGTAAGAGAGACAGAAGCCCATTTTTCTGAAGAAGACATACGAATGGCCAAAAGCATGTGAAAAGATGCCCTACATCATCTTTGGTTACCAAAATGAAAATAAAACACAATAAGCTACACTCCACACCACCAGGGCAGCTACAATCAAAAGGACAATGGGTGCTGGCAAGGATGCAGAGAAATTACAACTTCAAATGCTGCTGAGAGTGTTAAAATGTGCAGTTACTTTGGAAAAACTGTTTAGTAGTTCCTCAGAAAGTTAGACACATAATTACAATGACTCAAGCTCACAGCATGGCTTCTCACAGCTACTGAAAGTTCATTACCTGAAGGATGAATAAATGTGATGTACATATGAGAAGGAATGAGTGCTGATATATGCTATGACAGAGTGAACCTTGAACATCTGTACATTTGCTGGTTCCTTCTTTTATTCACAAAGGTTGGTGAGAATTGTAAGACACAAAGTAGGGGCTCAAGAACTGTGAGCTTTCCCCACAGCCCACAAGGTTTTCTGGACTGTTTCAACCTTCAGGGCCAATGACTAGAAGCACAGAGAATGAAATCCCTGTGATGCTTTCTGCACGGCCAGCCCTCCTTGTCCTGCACTGACCCTTGCTCAGCCGGTGCAGCTGGCAGCTCTGGAGCACAGCCCCCAGCCCACCACCCTGCAGGGACTCTACCCCACCCCACCACTCTTACAGGGAGCTGACAGGAGACGTGTGCCAGGCAACTGCTGCCCTCTGCGGGGAGGCGGGGTCGGACTTACGGTGTGTGCATTGTTGATCTTCTTCACTTCCCATTGGCCTTCGCCTGTGTAGGTCAGCAGGGAGATGGCCCCATCTGAGCTCCCGCAGGCCAGGATGAGGCCATAGTCGTGAGGGGCCCAGCACACAGAGTTCACTGCAGGAGGTGGGAGGCACAGTCAGTGAGTAGGGGTGCAGCAGGTGCAGGGGGAACAGGGGGCAGACTACTCTGCTAAGTTCCTAAGAAAACTGCAGGGACCACCGGAGGACAGCTGCAGTACTTTCAATTAAGGACATTGGAAAAACCCCTATACATACAAATTTCCTTTCCTAAAGTCTATCTTAATGAAAGGAAGAAGGATAACAACCTGGGCGTAAAGGCTGGTGCTTAAAATGAATAAACCTACAGAACTGGCTATGTCCTGCTACTCTGGTTCTGAGGCTGCACCTCAGCCATGGAGACCAGCAG
Source organism: Hystrix cristata (assembly GCA_004026905.1). NCBI lineage: Eukaryota > Metazoa > Chordata > Mammalia > Rodentia > Hystricidae > Hystrix > Hystrix cristata. Next base: position 13,132 of record PVJO010019878.1, read on the forward strand.
GAGCCGTCCACAGTCTGGGGACAGACAGCAGCAGCACGGGGAGCAGACTAAGGTTAGGACAGGCCCCGCAGCTCAGTGTACCTGAGGAGTCATGTCCCGAGTGCTCATGGGTCTTCTCCCAGGTGCCGTTCTCCTCTTTCCAGATGATGACTTTCCGGTCATAGGAGCAGGATGCCAGGATATTGCCATACATGGGGTGGGCCCAGGCCACCTGCCACACGGGACCCTCGTGACTGCAAGGGGAGGAGACAGGACAGAGGCTGCTCAGAGGCCACAGGAACCTGGTCCTCTGCCAGGCACAGTTCTAGACAGGACTGAATGGCTTCCTTGGGAGGGGAAAAGAATGTTCACCTAAGAATTTCAAAATGGAGAGCTATAGCACATCACTGTGAAAGGGACACCTACTTGACGGTGAAGACTCTAAGGCCCCAAGAGGCTAAGTAACACGAGCTCACAGAGCCTTTCAGAGTCAGGACTCTTGAGTCGGAGTCCCTTTGCTGCCCCCAGGCAGAACCGCCTGCCGGACTGCAGCTAGCGGTGCCCTGCTGTATTCACTGTGCTCTGCAGGTGCTCATCGGGCTACAGTTTATAGCTGCTTGAACCCTGCAGACATCTACAGACCAAGTCACGGTCCATCCTGAACAGCTGAGTCCTCTGGCAGCAGTGTCTGTCTCCCACCACCCCTCATCTGTCCAAAGGCATGTCTCTCTCTTCTCCTCTGTTCTCTATGTTTGCTGCCATCTTACACACATTCTGGCATGCCTCTGACACACACCGCCTCCCTGGCCAGGCCGGGTGTGTGCCTCCACAACAAGAGGCAGCACGGCATGGTGGCAGCAGGTGTGGGTTCTTGTGCCCCACTCTCCCAGTCACCGGCTCTCAGCTTTAGGCCAGGCTAGTAGTGTCTTCTTTCATGTGAAAGTGGATGGGTCCCTAAGAATTCTTTCATTGGGTAGTCATGAGGGTTAAATGTGGTAACTCATAGAGCTTAGAAAAATGCTTGGTACAGGAGAGAAAGACGCACCCCATCTTTTAGCTGTCAGTGCTGCCCCTTGTCTACTCTGTTGCTCGTAGGCTCCAGGCACTTCCCGTGGGTGGACAACAGTGTAAGTGCCTACAAAGGAGCTGTGAGGAAACTGAGCAGACTCACGGGTCTAACAGCACCACAGTTTCAACTGAGGCCAAAAGAAAGAACAAAGGTATGCATTTTTTTTTATTCCTCCAGTATTTCACATCTTTCAAGCATAAGAAAACTAGAGCAGGGGTTGGGGATTTAGTTCAGTGGTTGAACATTTCCCTAGCAAGCACAAGGCCCTGAGTTGGATCCCTAGCACCAGCCTCCTCGACAAAAGAAAAACAGAGCAAAGGACAAAGTGTTATACTTGTGTCTGGATGTCCCCTAAAGCCTCATGTGCTGACAGGTGGGGCTTTTCGGAAGTACCTGGATCTCAGGTGTGTGAATATGGATTAGGGTGTGTGATAATTAGATTAGCCCACTGATTGGCTTAGCGAAGTTCTGGGTATGGATAATGGAAGGCCAACCCTGGGTGTGTGGCACCAACCAGCAGGCTTTTAGGCTGGATGGGATAAAAAGGAAAAGACAGGCTTGCTGGTTGGCTGCTTCCTGCCTGCCCAGCCATGCTGCCCTATCTTGGAGCCAGCTGACTGTGGTCTGAAATCTCGACAAACTGGCAGTCAAAATAAGCCTTTCTTCCTTTAACTTTGGAGTCAGGCATTCTGTCTCAGCAATGAGAAAGCTAAGACAGCTAGCTCCCCCGGTGCTCCATTCAGCTGGGCCTCCTGTGAAAGACATGAGCGTGCGGCTCTTCAGTCATCTGATCCTTGGCACTCAGAAGAGGGGAACTTGTGGTCCATTCCCCACATGGACATTCACTCAGTTTCTGTTTTCTTTAATTCAGTTGAACACATACTGAGGACCTACTTGTTAGGGTCCTTACTCTTGTGTAGTCTGGTGAAGGTCCTGAACCCCCTCTCAGAGTAATGCACAAAGTATAGAACTAGACTTAGAAAGAAAACCTTATTTTTCTGAAATGCACTTACCAAAATATTTAAAAAATGTGTAAGCTAGTGATACATGTGCTTCTATGCTAATGCATCAAGTGGAAACTCTAGTGGCAGATCTAATAAACTCTGCAATTTCAAAGTCATATGATGAGCATAAGCAATATTCTAAGACATTTACAATGACTAATGAAAAGTGCAAACACCTGTGACTTCTATTGGTGACAAAGTGACAGTTACTACAAACACTATGTGGCTTTTGGCCTTCCTCCAAAATTGAAGGCAATGCTAAGTATCACAGTCACAAAAAATAAACATGTGATCGTTTTTTTCCCCTGTCTCAGCTCACCAAAGCCTGAATTCTAGCCACAGCACCCCTAGAGGCCCATGGAACCCAGGTTAAAAACTCGCTGTGTGAGGGGTGGTGAACTGGGTGGCCATAAATAAGAGCTCCCTTGGTAGGGAGATGTGTGGGCCAAACATCTGTAAACAGTTTTTTAACAATTGTCATGTACAAACAAGTAGAACAATGGGATTTACAAAATGATTATCTTATATTCTTACTGTAATACTCCTGACACGTCAAATGTTTTTTTTTGAGCCAGGGTCTTACTATGTAGCCCAGGCTGGCCTTGAACTTAATGGTACCCTCCTGCCTCAGCCTTCCAAGTGCTGGGATGTACACCACCACACCTGACAATAAGTGGCACTTTAAATCATACTGACTGATCAGGTACCAAATGGTAGTTTACTACTTTTAAAGGAAGCAGTAGCTGCCCACCCTGAAGGCTGGCTGGGGGCTGCGTACCTACCTTGTCAGGAACTGGTAGTCTCACAGTGGGAATATGGGAGAAAGAGCTAGTGTTCCTGCCTGGGGCCACCTGTGTCACCCTGAGAACAGTATCCTCACTGTTCGACACACCCTGGTGTTGCTATGACCATGGACTCGCATCCCTTCCGGTTGTGCTTATGGAGGCAGGTGATGCCACCGCATTCCCCAGGTCCCCATCCAGGCCTGCTGACACTTACCCCCTGAGGTCAGCAATGAGGATCTGCCCTCCATTGCGCACATCGAAGATTTTGACAGACCTGTCTGAGGAGCAGGTAGCCAGGCGGGTGCCATAGTAATCCATCTGGGCATCGTGCTGCAAAGGGAGGACAGACAGGAGTCCTATAGGCAGTGGGGTGAGTAAGGGCAAGCCACCAGTGTAGGTGGAACCAGCATCTACCTGCAACGCTCTGACCTCAAACAGCCATCATCACAGATGCCACCAACAATAGATGCCACCTTCCTAGCTGTCTCATCCTGGAAGTGTCAGGGATGGTTAACTGTCACTTCTGTGCTCACCAGGAGCAAACACTGCCTTTCAAAGGAAGCATTTGTCCTATCTGCTCAACATTCCTTTCTTACTGCCCTACCAAGGAAAATGTTCACTGCTTCTCTGGAAGTCAGCCCCTCCACGGTATCAGGCCCCACCTTCTCGGAAGCAGGCAGAGTAGGTGACTTCCAAAGCTCTTCTGGACACTCTCTCCTAGGGGAGGAAGCAGGGCGCAGTATCCGAGAGGTGTGAAGAAAGGTGCGAATCCCATCGCTGTAGCTGACTTGCTGTACAGCCTTTGAAACTTACCTCATCTTCCTTGAGCTCCAGTTTCCCTATCTTTAAGTGTGACTAATGACTGCATCTGCCTCAAGGGTTGTTATGAAGGTTAAACAAGATACTAAATGAAAAGTACTTTGAATGGGGTCTGATAATTTGGTGAGGATGCAAATATTCCTAATTATTACTTTGCCTCATCTGTTTGTCAAATCAAACCCATGCAAATAGGTGGCATATAATTTTTGCCACGAGGAAATTGAGGCTCACAAAAGGGAAGATACTGCCTGAAGAGTCTCAGATGGACCTTCCTGTCCACAGTGTGACACCTGCCCCACGGAGGTGTGTCCTTATAAGCAAATCACTCACCACAGAAACCACACCACACAGGAAAGTCTGCCACCAGGAAACTTCTCAGAAACCTGACAGCAACTGCTGGTGGACAGGCAGGAACCCTAGCATGAAATGCCACAGGCCAACTAACCCCGATGCTGCTCAAAGGCTGCCCTGCTTGATGGCTCCACACGAAGCAGTCTGTTTTTCCTGGTGGAGACTTTAACCTCTGGACTTTCTCCTGCAGGCCCTAACCTCCTACACTGAGCCCTGTATTTGCCTCTTAGGAAACATCTGAGAAATGATTTGTGGTTCAAGGGGCCCTGTCTGGCCTACTGGCTATGAGGTCCTGGCTGGCTCTGCCTTGGGCTTTCACTGTGGCTGCTCTTGGACTTTCTATTGGTCATTCTCCAGGTTTCCCTGAGCAGAGTGACCAGCCTGTCACAGACTTGCCAGCTAATAGGACACTGCTGGGAGAATTATCACACTCTTGAGGTTATAGTCTGACTGGCAACTACTGCTACACCCAGAAGCATGAATGATCAACAGAAAGCAGTAACAAGAACCCCAAACTGCTTCACTCCTACAGAAATGCCCATGCCCAAAGCCCATGAAGGAGGCCTGAGTGAATACTTACAATCATGTCCTCATGGGAGGTATCCACAGTGTTAATTACAGACACCTAGAACCAAACACACTGCAGTTAATGACAACGGAATACAATTGTTTCATTAAATCCACCGACTGTTTCTAAAATTCTTGACTGCCTATTTTTGCTCATTCAGTACAGCACACATTCTAAGTACCTTCTTTTTGCTGAGCACTGTGCCAAGGGCTGCAGTTGACAGGAACAAGAGGCAGTTCTTGCCTTTGAGAAGTCTGTACCTAAGTAGGTGTAAGATGGCAAGTCAATCCTTTAACATGGTTTACACACGCCACACGAACTGGAGTGGTGGTGTTGGACACGAACCGGCCCTTAGATGAGGAGAAGGAATTTGCCAGAGGGCCCAAGGGGAAAAGTACAGTCCAAGCAGATGGGATAACATGAACAAAGACAGAAGTTTGAGAGAGCTTTACATAAATGGAGGCAGGGGATGATAGGGCAGTCCTGACTGCCCTTAAAGGTCAGGAAGGACCTGAAGGAAACTAGAGCTGACGTTCCTTTCTGGACGACAGAGCCGCTGATATTCCAGGCAGTCTGTGCATCACAGGGCCATCTCAGACCTCGCGCAAGTGTCTCCTGAGGCTGCTCCACGCCTACCTCTTGTGATAGACTCTGCATCACGGAGGGTGAACTTTTTAGAGCTTTCAGTGATAACAAACCGCTGGCTTTGGTATGCGTGCCATAGGTTCACCAACACTGCTCTAGATGGTATCCTAGTGGGATCCAGGGCTGAATAATTCAGAGGGCTCAAAAATGGCTGTCTTGGTCCTTGACACCTCCTCACCCTTTTTGTTCAATGGAGATTGACTCTAGTGCCTCATACATAATACTAGGCAAATGTTCTAGCTGTATCCCTACCCTTTTTACTTAGCCATTTATTTTTAATCTTTATTCTCTTCCCAATAATAAAAATACATTCACTACAACCTTTACATAATACAAAACTGGAAAACCAAAATTCCTCCAGAATCCTAACCTCAGAGATGACTACTTCTCTCTGTGGTATTCTTCCAGATTTTTAAAGCATATAGTAGTAAATAAACAGCATAAGTGTAAAAAAAAAAAAAACCAAAAACAAAAACCAGCATAAGTGGGATCTTACTGTACATATATGCTATTGTGCTCTCATTCAAGTTTTCAAATGGTTCTGACAAATCATTCACCTGACCAGTTCCTCTGAAGATTTTTAAGCATTAGATTTCAAAGAAGACCCAACCACACAGTAGGTAGAAAACAAATCTGATTTTCTCACCATTGAATATTATGTAATATCCAAATGTATTAAAAGTGAAATCAAGTTCTAAAAAGTAGGAAATCAAGAATAATGATTCTGGCCAGGCGTGGTTGGGCACACCTGTAACCCCAGCACTCAGGAGGCTCACCGCAAGTTCAAGGCCAGCCTGGGCTACACTGTGAGTTCAAGGCCAGCATGAACAATATAGCAAGATCCTGTCTCAAAAAACAAAACAAAACAAAAAAGACACAGAAAACAGCTGAGAAGATCATCCCAGTTTCTGTCTTTCTTTCTTTTTTGGGGGTGGGGTTTGAGACAAGGTCTCACTATGCAGTTGAGGCTGGCCTCGAACTTGCAACAATCCTCCTGCCTCAGCCTCCTGAGTGATGAGATTACAGGCACGAACCACCATACCCAGCTCATCCCAGTTTCTTATAAAAATAAAAACTCCTAAATTTCAATTCCAGAAAGTATCATAAAGTAGCTTTAAAATTCTAATGTGGAGAACAACCATGTCTTTTTCATAAAATATAGCTGGAGAAATAGTTCTGGATGTGGAACATAGTTCAGCTGTTGCAACTGGTAAAAGACAACTGATTCAACCTCCCACAGCCTCATCTGTAATCCTTTCAGGACGTCTTCCAACTGTTTTAGAGATTTTTCTCTTTCAACTCTTCTTTCAAGATTAAAAAGCTCTTCTGGAGATTTAGCTCAGTGGTTAGAGTGGTTTCCTCACAAGCACAAGACATTGAGTTCAATCCCCAGCACCAAAAAAAAGATTAAAAACCTCTTTATCAACCAACACATTTTGCTTTTCAGAACTTTCAGTGGCTTCGACACTGAGGCAAAGCAAATTCCTCTTGTAATCTGGATTCTTGAGAGGATATCTGCCTGTATAGCCAAGGTCAAGGGAGCAGCCCATACAGTACAGTCTCAAGAATGCAACTACTCTCATTTTTGCATCTGCATAGCTTTTGCTCCTTCTTGGCAGACACATTAGAGGAAACAATGTGTTAGAGATGCAGTTGGCATCTTCCTGGATGGCTGCCCTGCTTAGGAAGCTACCCAACAGCACAGGCAGCTTGAGCAGAGTGCACCAGCAGCCTATCCTCTGCAGCAGCTGTGTCCGCCCTGTGCCGCTCCATATGCTTGAGCACTTCTGCAGCAGCTGGCGGTGGCTGGAGCCCTCAGAGAGTTGCAGGCCCAACCAGATGAGAAGTGGCTCTACTTGCCCTTGTGGATACACACACAGGAAGTAGAGAACCATCCTCTGCAACAATCTGGTGACCAGGCACCCACCATTACCGACCTATTCTATTTAATTCTTGCGGTACTGGGGATTGAGCTCAGGGCCTTCACAATGGGCTACCTCCCCAGTTGTTTTTTTAAAAATTTGAGATAGAGTTTCACTAAACTGCCCAGATCAGGCTCAAGCTTAAGATCTTCCTGCCTCAGACCCTCAAGAGTGCTGAGATTACATTTCTGACATTTCTTACAGCATTCCTCCAATCCCCATCTCATATTTCCCAGCACAAACCCTGCAGTATAAAGCCTGACTTGACTTTTCGGAAAGGTGCAGCCTGGGAAAGGATGGTGGAAGGCAGTTGAGAAGGTATATATCAAGTCAGGACAGGTTCTCTCTCAGAAAATTCGTAATAAGTGGGCCCCCAAAGGGGGCAAAGACAAGAAAGGCAGAAGTGTCTCCTTTGTGTGTCAAAGTTACCAGAAGTGTCAAAGGTGCCCAAGTTACCAGGTGCTTTCACGTGTGTACTGGGAGCTACCAAGGGCAGAGTCAGTGACAGCCACAGACTAAGAAGCAGAAGCAGTATCTCTTCTCCAGCCTCTGAGTTCATCTGGCCATAGCTAAGTAGCAAGCAGAAGCACTCAAAACAGTTCACCTCTTCACGATCACGTAAGTTATAAATTAGTTTAAAATTAGCTGAATATGGAGCATGGAGTTTCCAACTCTATTAAGCAGTGGAACTAGAGGCCAAAAGTGGGGAGTGATTTAATACCTAATTGCCTGAAGAGTAAGAACTAAATCCAGGTTCTGACTCCTAGGTTCACAGTTTCTCAACTGGCGCGAGGCATCCCCTTTTCTGCAGAGCACACATTTACTAGGCTGTGTCAGGCCTGGCCTTGAGGCCTTTATCCATCACTTCTCATTCACTCAGTCCACGAGTCAGTGTGGCGCGAACTTCGCTGTAGACACCACCAAAATGGAAAAGCCAGGGACCCCGTCCTCAGTCACTCAGCTTGCCTCCAGGCAGATTCCTGAAGTTGCTGTCACAGCCGCGAGGCCCGGGCCCAGCAGAGGCCGTTTTCCCGTGTCTGCTGGGAGGCGGGAGGCGGCGCGGAATGGAGATGGACGCCTGAGTCTCAGCTCCTCACTGTCCGCGGCTGGGATTTGAACTTGGCGCAGGCTCGGCACACGCGGCTCCTACGGGCTCCGTTGCCTCCACTCGCCGAGGGGAGACAGGGACGCAACAGGGGCGCGCAGGGGGCTGGCCTGAGTCCCCGAGGCTCTGCGGCCTCACCCCGGCCAACCGCTCCCAAAGGTCTCGGGACAGGGCCAGAGCACCCCAAACTCGACGCGGTCGAGCGGAACTGAACGACCCAGGCCCCAAGGACCGGAACTCTTCTCAGCATCCCCAGCCCCAGTACCCACCATAGCTGCGGCGGCTGCGGCAGCGACTTTCGGCTCGGACGTGGCAGCTGCCGACGGCTCCACCGAAGGACTCACTTCCGGCGCCGGGCTGGCGAGCCGACTGTCGGTCGCCCAGGAGCCTCCGGGCTGCAGCACGTTCCGCTCGCATCAAGGTTCCGCGTCTCCCTGAGGCCGCACGGGGCCCTCGCGTGGCTCCGCCCCCATCCTGCAGCTGGCGACCCGGGGGCGGGGCTCCGGTTGCCGCGAATCCCTGATGGGTGGTTTTGGGAGGAAGCTCTGCTGGTGTTCCCTCCAGACCAGCCCTTCCCCCTTCCTGGATTGGTGACAGTGTCGCGCGCTTCCCTGAGGCTCTGGGCGCGTCGTGGTGAACTCTAGAGTGATGTGTGTGTTGCAGGGAGCTAGCAGTGGTCTTAGTGCTTCCTTCTGGTTAGTCCGTCCTCAGCCTCCCTTCCCTCCCTAACAGGGCCAACGACTTCAGAGACTCAAACTTCCCCTTCGGAACAGGTCCCCTGGCATGCTGTGAGTCTGGCCTATCAGATGCCCCCAGGCCAGGAAGATCTTAGGACCTAGATCTCCCTGTGTTCCTGGAACCCGGATTCCTGCTTTCCCAAATGAGGGCGGTGGAGGGCTCCCCACAAACACAGTGGGGACACTGGCCTGCTGGACTGAGCCTTGGGGTTAAGTCGCAATCCTTAGGTTTCCTTTGTCACAACTGGGGTAAGAACCCCAGCTGGAGATGGCCTCTGCAAAGGTGTTACCGTTTAGGGAGTGTAACAGGCCACCCAGTAAAGGGGCTTTGGAGAGAGGGCCATGAGAATAGGGCGTTAGCAGAAGGGAGGGCAAGGCCTTGGGCAGCAACCCTGCCTTCCACCCCACCCTAGCTTCTGAGGTTTCTCTCCCCCCACCAATGGAGAAATATCACAAAGGCGTGAGGGGGATGGAGGGTGTGTGGGGGTGCTTGGCGTCCTGTTCTTCAAGGGACAGGCCCTGGCCTTGGATTTGTAGCTGTACCTCTGAGCTACTGGCTGGTGAGGCCAAGTCACTTCTCTCTGAGCTTCACTTTCCTCCAGTGGAAAATAGGGTCAAGAGCGTATGTATTAGACAGAAATATGAACAAGGCATAGTTGTTATTAAAGAAGTTTCCTGGTATAAATGTTGAAGAAACTGAGGATTTGGAGCTAGCAATAACTGAAATTTATTCATTCAGGTATTTGTGGGTGGGGCTGAGAGGCAGTGACACAGAGGTTGAGCGCCAATTCTGGCGCCAAGTTGAGGATGTGCCAATACTGCACGTGCCTACGTATGTGGGTACACTCTTCCCCTTGCTCAGCTGCAACCTCCTCTGTTAAGTGGGAGGCAGAGTACAGAGTGTGTATCTCTTACCTGAAATGCTTGTAACCAAAACTTTGAGATTTCAGGTTTTTTTGAATTTTAGAATATTTGTATATCCACAATGATCTATCTTGGGGAATAGGACCCAATTTTGAACACAAAATTCATTTATGTTTTATTTCATATATACATATAGACCAAAGGTAATTTATACAATATTTTTAATAATTTTGTGCATGAAACAAATTTTTTCAGGGTGGAATTTTCCACTTGTGGCATCCTATCAGCACTCAAAAGTTCCAGATGTTTGGAATGTAATATCTCTTCTGGAAGCTGATGTTGGGATCCAGTGAACCTTGAGTGTGAAACTGTTCGGAAGTTGGATGGGGCAACGTGTTTGATCTGGGAATTAGTTGAACTTGAAAAGAGCTGGGATTGTGTTTGCAGAACTCTCAATACCTGAACCAACACTGGGCATCATTTCTTGGCCTGGGCATATTCTTTTTCTCTGCTGAGTGGCTCCTAGAGTGCCAAGCTACCCTTTGGCTCCTCCTTCCCAGTAGGAGACGCCATCTGTATCCTGTGTCTACATCTCCCATCCAGCTAACCCCAGGCCCAAATCAGGCCATTCTTAGCTTTCCTCCCTTTGTGCCCTCTATCTTCTGGGCCCTTTGCCCCTGAATGTCCTTCCTTCCTCCCTGAGGCCCAGATCGTCCAGTCTGAGATGGGCCTAGTGGCCTAATGGCTCGTGGTAGGTTAAGCTCAGATGGTGGGCACCCTAAAGGTGTCCTGGTAGAAGGAGAGCAAAGTGACTTTCTTAACCGGGGACTGATTTCCCTGAGTTCAAATCCATGGGGTGTGGGGGCCCCACTGTCCTGCGGAAAAAGGCTTTGTGATGGGTACCATGCCTGCGTTTCCATGTGTGCGTTTATTGTTATTGCTCAGTATAGTGTTGAAAAGGCAGACAAATCCCATTAATTACAAAGAGCACAAGCCAGAAATACAGAGAAATAAAGAGTGTACAATAAGAGCACAGTCACTTCCCAGCCCCGATTGTCCCAGAGCCCCCAGAGCCCAGACAGCTTGCGGAAGCTGGAGGCGGCACCATTCCCTCGCTACTGTTATAAAAGATGTGCACGCAAGAGTTAGCAAAGTGTGGCGACCCTCTAGAGGAAAGGCCCGGGAAGGAGAGCACCACGGACAATACAAAACAGACCCGGGGGGCTGAGGAGGCGCCCCAGCAGCCTCTGATCTCTTGGTTCAGAAGAGAATGAGAGGGCAGCTGCCCAGGGTCTGGGATCCTCCTCTCCTCCTTGGTGGGTTGGATTTCTACATTAAAATCAGAAAGGCTTGATTTTTAGTTTGGAAAAGATTTGGGTTCTTCCTGTTGTCTGGTTGCGGCCTTGGCCGTGGAAGGCTCTGAAGCCTTCGAGCAGCACTCCCTCCCGGCCAGGTCCTCTGCGGGTAGGTCTCAGATGCTGTGGCAGGAGAGGTTTGAGGGGAGACTTGGAAGAGTGGCACCAGGTTGGCAGCCTCCTGCAGGCAGAGCAGGGGGAGAGGGAAGTGGTGGTGCCACGAACAACCTGGCAAGAAATTTCTCCTAAGGTGCTGAAGCTCCAAATTCAAGAACTGCACTCCCCCCACCCCCCAAAAAAGTCCAACAACAATAAAGTGACCAAAACTAGTTCAGGAAAGGGAGACGGGCGTACACATCTCCATGGCAGACAGACTGCTGGGCCCCATGTTCTCTCCTGGCAAGGGCCGTAGCCCTGGGTCTAGGAGAGTCCCCTTTTTCTATCCGGACCAGGTCCAGATGGAGGGCCCGTTCCCAGCACAACCAAGATAGTGAATTTGTTCCCAGCCTAAAGTTGGTGGAGGCTCAGTAACAACTTTCCTGACAGCTCCTGGGCTTGGGGGACAGGTGAAACGATGGGAGGAACATCAGGCTTCCTTTGATTCAGGAAGTCCTTTTGTCCTTCCTGACAGGACACACTATACCTAGCAGCCCTGAGTGAACACTAATTACGATGCGGGCAGAAGACACACGTATGGTGACAGGGCGCAGCATTGGGGCTGGAGAAGGGCAGGGAACAGAGGAACTGGCAAGATTTTAACATTTCCGTGGAAGAATAAATGTGAGAGAATAACCAGGAATTTTGTAGAAGAAGAGTGAAGGGACTCATCGCACCCCATAATAAAACATTCCAAAGTGACAATAATTAAAACTGTGGCCGGTGCCAGGGGAGACACCCAGATGAGGGAACAGAAGAGAAGTTCCAGAGCCCAAGTCTATGTACAATGTCAGCAGGTGGTAAAGGTGGCATTTTAACAAGATTGGGGAAAGAATGGTTCTTTGTTAAGGGCAGGGGACCAGGATAAGACAGATTTAGAGTCCAAGCTCTGAAGCAGCCATGTCCATTGGTCCAGTCCTGGAAGCAGGGTGCCCAACCTCTTGTCAGCTCTGCACTGTGGCTGGGACAGGGGCCCATGGGTAGGGCTTGAGGGAGCCACGGAGGCTGCTCCTGAGATGCAGAAAGCTGTCTGAACTGTAGAGGAGCCCACCCTCCCCTTCTCCAGAGAGGGAGGTGACTCTGTAGCGCCTGGAGTCACTGAGTGGGCTCCCTGCCTGCCCCTCCTCCTAGGGAGTGGAATACGAGTTGGTGAGCTAGTCCTCGGAGCCGAGTCAGCCACCTGCTCCTGGAGCCCTGGTGCAGAGGCAGGACAGAAGCTCTGTGGGCGCTGTGGGGCCCTCTAAAGAGTATACACAACAGAGGATAGCTTCACTATGTTCTGTCCAATGGTGGTTTTTTTTTTTTTTTTTGTAAAACCACAGACATCTCAGAACCACACTGTGGGAGTCAGAAGATCAGCAATTGAAAGCATAACCATTGCATAGTATTAAATGAACAGAGACGGTGAGTTCTTTATTTACAATTATTGTCTAGATAAAAAAATTCATAAAAACAGATGAATGGTCATAAATTATTGACCCCCTAATGGGATGAATTGCCAAACGTACCCCATGCTGCTAGATATAGGACGCAGAGTGCAAGCTTTGTGTATTACAGTGAGTTTTGACAAACCATCCATTTCCTGTGTGTGTGCGTGCGTGTGTGGATGTGCATGAACATGTGAGAGTGAGGGGGCACATGTGTGATCATCCATCGTTCCTGTCAAGAAGAGACTGGTGCGCATCGGGCATTCTTAGCAGCTTCCTCAGCTCCTTCCCCCCCAGGCGAGGTCGGCTCAGAAAATCCTCCAGTCTGCCTTGTGTTCTGACCCCCAAAGCACAGGAAGCCTGGTGTGCAAGCCCGATGGTCCTGATGTCACGGAATGAGGTCATGGATACATGATCAAACAAAGAAAGGGAAGATGGAACAACATGAGAAAGGAAACTCCAGAAAACCACCGTTGCAAGGTTTCCCGGCTGCGTATCCTTCTTCCCTGGAGGAGCACGGCAGACAGGCTTTGGTGGATTGTACCAGAATCCAAGAAGCACATCCGAGGGCTGGTCCCTGTGGTGGGGATGCAGTGTCCTTTGCTGGATACATTCAGAGAGGTTTCTTCACGACATTCAGGTGGTGCTCCTCCTCCTACAGAGAGGTTTCGCCAGGTGGGATGGGCTGACTTCGAAGCCCGAAGCCTGTGGGTTTCTCCACAGCTGTCAGATGCAGGCCCTCCTGGCTGACTATGGCTCTGTCCCCAAGTGGCTTTCATCTTTTAGTGGAAGAGTTCTCTGGGCCTGGAGGAGGGTGGGGCGGGCTGACATGGAGCGATTAGGGAGGAGTGGATTCTGCAAGCCAGGCAAAGTGTTTGGTTCTCCTTGAAGCATGGGACATCATTGATCATGGTATTCAAAATGTCTTTTGCACTGTACAAGTTTATGGAAAAAGATCATATGCTGAAAAGTCTCAAAGCAAATTTTGTATTAAATACAAAAGTTCTTTTATGAAAAAAGCTGAGACCCACAAAGTGCTTAGCAGTTAAGAGGCCGACAGACAATTAAATAAGCTCTTATCAAGTGGGATTACTAGTGCTGTTATTGTCTTGGGGAAGATAGCCACCTTTCTCACCTGTGACACGGGAGGGTTTCAGAATGGCTTTCTGTCTGGGAAAGCAAGACTTGCTGTTAAAAGGCTACAGTATGTATTGTGACTACAGGAAGACAATTTGGTTTAAAAATCACACTGAATACATCTCAATATACACATCATAAGGTTCATTCGGATCTAAGTAGTGCAGAGAAAAAGGCTAGTCTTCTTCAAAAATAAAAATAAAAGCAGCAAGCCATATCAATCCTCAACCGATATGCCAACAGCTCCTATGCTGCCCTTTATAAAGAAATAAACCTCTAAGTTACTAACTAAAAAAAAATCAACACAATAGCATTTATAATATTTTAACACTACCTCACCCTCTCTACAGACAGTGCCAAAGACAACCTATTTTGGAAATGCTCTCAGTAAACTCAAGTGAGTTTCACTGAGAGAAAAGTCTCCAGCCAGTGCTTTGCAGATCCCGACAGCCTTGGGCTGGGAGGGCTATTCGAGCTGCAGACCCAGGAAGCTTCTCTCCTTTTCTCCCTTTGTCTACGGAGCACATTGCTGAGCCCTTTGGGATGGCTCCTCAGTAGCATTTGGCTTCTGCCTGAGCCTTCCACAGGAGTAACATCATTGAACGGAAATAGCAGGCAAAAATAAGAGCATGGCTATTGTAAAACAACAAGGATACAATCCGGGGAGGTGTTTGTTGGGCCGAGCTGTTTTCATAGTATCTCGGCCACCAGTGTTCTTAAACCATACAAATAGCCAAAGACGTTATCTACAGGTTTGTAAACAAATTACATTCTTCTCTTTAGGACATAAATAAGTTAAAATAGAGCAATTTAAGCAGAAACAAGGCAACATGCCGGCAAAGAAACTTTATATATCCATGTATATATATTTATATATATATATATATCTACCTATCTATATGGACGTATACAGTCCTGGAGAAGTATACGTTGATATAGATATAAAGAAATGGATATAATCTTTGAGTGTCTATGAGTTCTTCAGTTCCATTGGTGTAAATCTACTAGGTGAATTAAGCTCTGCGGTTTCAAAAAGTTATTAAATTAACCTATACAACTGAGACCATGCTGTGCAAGCATTTCAAAAACTCACAGACCAGTGGATTGGATAAATAGTCTCAGAAAAGAGTCTGTTTGAAGTTCCCGCCTAAGAAAACAAACGGAAAACAAAACAAAACAAAACAAAAAACCCCAAAACCCTCCCCAGCCCCCCAAACACCAAACGAGGGGAGGATTGAGAGTGTCCAGTACATTCATGCGGGGGACGTGGTGGCCGGGCGGTGCATGGCTGGGCCGTGTCTGGGCTAGAGCCAGAAGGGCTCGTTCCCAGGGAAACCGCTGGCTTGCTCCCGGTCCCCCCAGGGGAAGCCCGCCCTTGCCTCGAAGTGAGAAAGAGTTCAAACAGCATCGCAGCCAGGGAAAGGGTCTGTGGGTGGAAACGTCATCGGCTTTTCTCCAGCGTTTGGTTTCCTTGTTGCTCCTGCTGCACGGGTGAGTTGGGGCTGGAGGGGTGCCCAGGCAGCAGGTGGGAGCAGGTTTGTGAGGGCGGCTGGCAGGCAGGCGACAGGTCCTCAGCTAAAGCGACGTCTCCAGGCTGTGGATGGGGCTCCCTGGACTTGAAGAGGTAGCTGATTTGCTCGTGTCGGTCGTCAGGTTGATCCCGCTGTCGATGGCGCTGTTGTTCTTATTGAGCGATGATGGCGGGCTCGAGTTCTGCTTGAGTGCGGCATCTTCTTCCAGGTCCGTGTCGTCGATGAGGGGGATGTGGGGCTGAGAATCTTCGATCCGGAATTCAGGATGAGCCATGAAATTATGGATGGAGGTTCGAGACTCAGGCTTTTCTAAACCTTCATAGAGAGAGCTACGGAAGGCCTTCACGACGCGGATCTGCAAGGGAAGAACAGGGTCAGGGGCACCGAGGGGGCTGCCGGCTGGGCTGGGGTGCTGGCAGGTGTGGGAGGAGGGGAGGGCGCGGGCTGCTGATTCCACAGTCGCTGGTGTCATGAGCATCCACAGGGTGGCGAGAATGGCAAGGGCTCAGGTTATGTGCGTCCATGAGTTGGTTTTATTAAGTGGCTTTGGTTTTGGTCAGAACGACAGGATTAGGCCCGCAGGGGTCATCGAGCAGCATCGGAGATGCCGGGACCCTGCGGCGAGGGGAGGCAGGATCCACTCCAGCGGGCACCTCGACCTAGTGAGAGACCAAGCCTTGTGAGCCTTGCAGCAGGGCTTGACTGTGCAGAGAGTAGTGGGGCCAGGGAGAGAGGAGAGGCTATTTAAAAAAATTAGTGTTAAAAAAAAACCACACACAATTAAGAAACCAAACTACATGGAACAGCTTATGAGTCACACAGAAGAGGAACGGAAAGGAGAGATGGAATGAGTTGGAATGAGAGGAGACACAGAGGCCAAACGGAGAACAGGACGTCAAACCAGGGCAGCAAAGCAACCAAAGCCAACTCAGGGCTTTCTCAGGTGCAAAGTGGGGGCAGCCAGAAAGCACAGAGGAGCCGAAGACTGCTGACGTTCGGGACAGGGAGCATGCCACGTCCGAGCCAGGAACCACACGGCACACGTGATGGACACACACACCACACTTGGAAGCCTGGACGATGTGAAAAGATGTTGTTTGTACCCAGCGTTTCTTTCCTTCATGCATGTGGGAGGTAAACACTCGAGTATAGACTCCAAGCCCTGGCCAGTCATTGGAGCTTGCTTAGGGGGTCCCTTGTTTCCTGGGGGTATTTGTTTATTTCCTCATTTGTGCTTTGAAAACACAAAACCAAAAAATGAGGCCAGAATCAGATGACCAAACCCAGCCCCCTGGGGTGGGGTGGTTCTGGGAGGGGGATGGGGTAAATGTGGAACTGAGCTACAAGATAGCAAGGTGTTCCCTCTTCAGCTATGAACCAGGGGTTCTGGGTCTCAGTCTTCTCCTCTACAGAAAGGAAGGAGGTTAGTCGCTGGCTCTTCAAGCCAGTGGACAGAGCACTGGGCATGGAAGCAGGAAGACCCAGGCTAAGTCCTGGCCCTACCACTTCTTGTGCCTTGGCTATGGGCAGGCCACACCACCTCTCTGGCTGTGCTCTGTCCTGCCTCACAGGGTGTGTATCAACAGGACCCTCACTCGGAAGAGAAGTGTCCCTTCTCTGGATCTGGGGGAGTAGGCCTGGCATTTCATGGGGGCTGATGGGACCGGGGACAAAAAGGTACCTCTTGCTCTCTTCCGAGGCCCAACTCAGAGTGGAGCAAGAGGTGGAGAAAACAGGTAGCCCTGATGCCCTAATGGCAGAGCCTCAGCTGGTGGGGTGTGAGCCCGGGGAGGCCTCGCGCTGGGAGGCAGAGGTCCAGGGGAGACGGTCATGGGGAGGCCCTGAATCCCAGACCTGAGCTCTAGCTAAACTGAGGGGTAGCTCTCCCTGGCGCTGGTGGGGAGACCCTCTTCCACGGAAGTGAGCTTCCTAGGTGATTGGTGATGGTTTTCGGTGTCACAGCTGTTGGGGCAGGGGGCTGTTTCTAGCTCACTGTATGCACCCCAGCCCTCTAAACTGGAGCACACAGAGAGGAACATAACTTAACGTTTCGAAGTCTCCCTTCTTGGTCTCGGGCAAGACTGGGCAGTTTGGCTTTTTCCCCTTGAGTTTTCCCCTCTGTTGTCAGCCATCACTTATTAGTGCTGACGTTTGCTTGTCTTCTAAAAAGCAGCTCTTTCCCCTTTCCTGCTTGTGTGCTGTGGGCCGGGAATCAGAGAACCCCACCTGCTGGAATCGTGCATTAAATAAGAGGCATCAGGCACCCAGCAAGTGCCAGCCAGCCGCTGCCTTGGAGCTGGTGCCTGGTGAAGGCTGTGTGGGCCGCCCTGAGGTTCCTGGCCTCTGCAGTCCCTATTTGTGACTCTGTAGAGTTTATTAGTATTTGCCAGCATATGGGCCATGGTGCCCTTATGTGAGACCAAAGCAAAAGAGGTGTTGTAGGCCTCAGCTTCCTGTCTGGAAAATGGGAGCAGTGGCCATCACTGTAGCCGTTGGCTCAGTGCTTGGTGTGTTGGAGGCTGCCTGCAGTAAGATGCTGGCTGGGACGCCTCAGATGTGCTTGGGGAAGGGCACAGTGGTAGGCCCCTGTCATGTGACTCACAATGTGGGGGGACAACACACAATGAGATGAGGCCCTCTGCCCTCCCCCTGGGATGGAGACAACAGAAGGAATGAACTGCTCTGGACAAGACTGTGGGGACAAGACTTTTCGGGACACCCCGCCACGGCCATCTCAAGTCTTCACTTCGGTTCTCTCTGCGCTGCAATGGAAAAATATGGGAAGAAAAAAAAATGCTCTTCCATCTCCCCTCCCTGCCTACCATAAGGATGGGCCTTGGGGGTATGGGCCACGTCAGGGCAAAAGGGCAGGGGGCCTCGCCCACAGCCAAGGCTCTGAGGGATGCACAGGCCCCGCTCTGAGATGGGCTCCACATACTCGAATGTTTACCCGGCTTTCAAGGAAGCCAAGAATCTGGGATTGATTCACATTCATTTCAGGCTCAAGGTTAAAGACTCACAACCTCTTTTAATTTCACTCTCTCTTGCTGAACTCTGTATCCAGGGTTCTCTAGCCCTCTAGGGAAACAAACACAGGGAATATTCAGACAGCGGAGAGGTCTGGGCACCCCCACCCCAAGCAAGCCATTTTCTCACCATCCCAAGGTCATGCTAAATTAGTCACCAAAACACTAATGAGAGGTCTAGCTTGCTTTCCTTTTCATTGTCTTCATTTCTCAAATGAAATGTGAGACTTCATATTTTTTCCCAAAAATGTGAACTCCATGCCCTAGCAGTTCTGAGAACCAGGAGTCCGGAGGGGAAGTTGAGGCAGGGGGTGTCCTATCTGTTGAGTGAGGTGTGACAGCCGGATGTGGCCTCAGCTTGGCTCAGGGGTCCTGCACTTGGCTTAGTGGGTGTGAAGGAACAGGGCTTTTACTGATGAACATGGAGCCTGCTACAGACTTGCTAAAGACGAAGATGCTTGGGATGAGCTGGGAGTTCGTGGGCGATAAGAAGTGTGGGATGTCTTGACCTTGGAAGAGAGTGCTGACCAGCAGTGGGAAATGCCAGACGGGCTGAGGGAATGCCAACAGGGAAACGCCTTCCTGGCCTGCTGCAGCCTGGAGCATGGCTCTTGTGAAGCTGTGGACATGGGCACTGGCTCCCGAGTGAATTCAACGCCATGGGTCCAGGTCTGGGGACTTGTCTGGGGAGGCGTGTGGAGTGGGAGGAAGGCAAGGGACTTTGAAGACAGACTTCTGACAGCTCCCTTGTTGCGTGATCTTGGCGGAGTCAGTGTCTTCCTGTGTTAATGGACACCTGGTAGGCCCGCCTCTACTTTGGAACTGTTGAGCCGGGATCCAGTAAAGAGCATTAGGGGTGGCCACTGAGTTCCTGGGAGAGAACGGACTTCTTTCTGCATAAGCAGGTAGGAAACAGCACAAGTGTGCAGCAGAGTGCCTCCCGAACATGCTGATGACACCCGGTTGGGTGTCGTGCTCCTGATGGGCACTTGTTTGCATTAGGCCTGCACTTCACGGTGGTGCTGTGTGAGGGACAGTGCCATGGGTCCCGGACTGTGCTCACCCCGGCATCGTGACTCAGAAGTCAGTCCCTAACACACACTGCCCTGTGCTAGGCCTCTGTGGTCAACTGTTGCAAACCCAGGGGACTGCGTTTTGGCCCGTCCTGGGGAATGCAGATAACACATGGGGCTGGCTTCCGGTTTGGGAGAACCCTGGGACGAAGGTGTTGCTCAGAGCGGAGGTAGCTCACCTCCCCGCCCCACCTGCTGGCCCTGCCTTTACTTCCTGGCCAGCTGCCTCACAACTCCCTGGTGAGAAAGTGCTGGCTTCTGAAGAGACCTTGCCTGGACCTAGAGTATCCTCGGTCCTGTGAGGACAAGGAGAGGTTACAGAACCTGAACGGGAGCTAGAGGCTGTTTACCGGGTGTCTATGTTCTGACTGTCATGACCAGGGAGGCTGAGATCCACTCTGGAAGCCAGCACCTTGGAGCAGAAGGATGGTCAGGCTCTTCTCCAGAACCCATGGCCAAGAAGGGGACTGGGAGGGACCAGAATTCTGAATTCTAAAGTGGAGGGTGGGGGTGGGCGCCATCCAGGAGAGCTGCAGGGAGGTGCTTGGGTGAGGGAACAACCCTGCGTGGGAACAACCCCATCCAGTCCTCCAAGAGAATAAGGGGTCT